>VZRZ01003277.1:125783-233567 GCA_013398175.1 Climacteris rufus
TTGATGGCCCTAATCACCCGGCTATTTGTTGCTTAGTAACAGTGATGGAGAAAAATTCCAAGGCATCCCCCCAACCTCCTACACTTGGCTAGGGAGAAGGTTGTTTTTTTTGTCTATTGATTTTCAAGAGAGACTATAAAAGAGAAGATATGATGGATATATAGAGAAAATACTGAAGTAGAATTATTTTGCAGTTACTCTTACTGACTGCACTGATTCGACCAGAGGGTGCTGTTAATTTTTTCATGATGTAACCACCTAAATAAGAATGTCCTTTTGATTCTGCATCTCAATTTCTCATTGTAAGAGTACAATAAAACACAGTTAAATAACAGGATTAAGTTAATTTAATAATATTGCATGTCATTAACTAGCACAAAATTCAGATCACTTTAGAATCTCTGAAGATTTCCTTAAATGTATTTTCCTTTTTTCTGAATATGTGAGGCTAGACCTTAACATGTTTCAAGAAAATGAAATATTTTGTTACAGGAATGGAAATGAAGTGGCACAGCATCTAAGATATGAGACAATATGAATGATTGTAAGCACATTTTCATTATGTTATAAATGAACATCACAAGAAGTTACACAATCATTCTGTAATTAAATTTTCTTAATATATTCTTGTTAAATACTTCTTAGACATTAATTGATTATGAAGATTGAATACCTGTTTTCATTCATAATCCACAATGTCAATAGAAAGTGGTTTTGAATTCTGGAAAATGTATTTCTATTTTAAAAAGTATTTTCTTTCCTGAAGTGTTATCTACTAAGTCATGTAAGTAAATCAGTTGGGTTCAAGAAATAGCAAACTAAAAACAGAAGTTTTTATAGCAGTGATTTCCAAGATGTTCAATAACTTCTCTATAAACTGCAAAGAAAAAGCATGTGTAGCTTCTATGGTGTTTTGATTGGCATAACTATATTTGAAGAACTCTGAGAATAAACTAGTGAACCCTGGCATGTTTGACTAAAACTATTTTAAACCTAGTTTCAAGTTTTTCACAGCAAGTGAAAGACAGGTAAGGCTCTGCTGTCCCATGGTTAGTTTAGTATCAACCAGTGCAGGCCTATTAATGCCAAGATTTCCAGAATTATTATCACTGTGAGGAAAGTTTCAACAATTTTCACTGTTTTGTACTTTGCGTTGGAAAAGAAAATGCAATTTATGTTTATCCAGATGAAGGGATGTCTTAAAGGAAGATAAATATCTATTTTTCTAAGTTGTTTTTGATTTTGTAAGTAGGCCCAGCATCTCCCTGAGAGATGTCTCTATTGATGTTAAAATGAACCCTATATAAATTTGTTGTCTACCAGTTTGTTCCCTCTCACAGTCTTGGAGAGAGAATTTGCAAGCCAGAGTTGTCCCAAATTAAAAGAAGAATTGAAGTTTGGAGGTATTATACTGAAAAACCTGCCACCGGCTTTCTTTTAGCATACTTGTGAAGCTGTTACCTGAAGAGCAGATCTTTTGACTATTTAGTTTCATACTAGTGTCTGCTGTTTAGGATCATACCATGTAGATAATTCACAGATAGCAAGAATTCAAGTCATGACTTGCACTTGAGAATTAGGACTCAAGTCTAGCAAACAGCCTGCAGATCTAATTAGCTTTTTTGTTTCTTGTGTTAATCAGGCAGTTCAAACTTGCAAGAACAATATCTGAAATGCATTGTTCAGCAAAAACAAGGTAAAAAAATGTTCCTTCCATCCTCATTCTTGATTGCTTGGTCAAGAAATATTTAAGAGAATTCAAAAAGATTCCTGGTCAAATTTTTATAGTTGGCAAGAAATCCACAGGATGAAGGAGAAGAGGCTTTCAGTCTTTTTCTGTTGCAGCTGACATCTTAACTCTGGGTGTTAGCTGCAGCTAATTAATACTGTCCTGTGCTGGTTGTGAAGTGCCATTTAGTGGTCAACACTGGTAAGGTTATTTATTCAAGAAAGGTAACTTTAGTGTGTATGTTCTTAGTAGTCATCTGAGCCATCAAAACTAAACTTTCTTTATCTATTAAGACAAAAAGGAATATTTGTGAAGTTGTATTTATAAAATTTGTTAATCCATCTCAGGTACCCTGAACAGTATGGTCAGTTGACACATTTTGTTTTGTTTTCACTTCTTGATGCAGCATAAAAACCAAAATTTTTTTGTGGAATATTAAAACTGTGACAGTATTCATAGTACCTGTAAATTAAGTTAACCCTGATAATCATCTGGTTACTTGTTTTCTGCCTTTTAGGAGCAGATTTATTTGAAAAAACTGTAATATTTTTCTCTTAATGTATAAAAATTATAATTCTTCACCGTAGATATGTAGTATACCCTCTTCCATATATGTATGTGATGTTCTCGAATCTAGCAACTGCAAATATTCAGTTGAGAATACACAGAGTAATTAATTTAAATAATTACAGAGTAATTAATTTAAATATTTTATTTGTGATATTTCTAATATTGGCCATTTTACTCTGTTTCTTACTTTAAGCAGGCAATACAGTACCTAATACAAATTCAAAAATTATCTAAAAAACTAAGGAAGGTTGTTGCAAAATGAAATGGGTTCAACACTTACAGAACTTTAAAAAATCTCTATGTTGGCATATTTAAGCCCTCTAAATGCTAGACATTTGAAATTCAATCAGGTCATTTACTGATATTACTACATTTACTGTTCTATATTAAAGTACTCTTGACTGCATGTACACATCAGCTGGTTTTTTCTTAATAAAAGTGTTAAATAATTTTGATCTCTGATAAGACCATAAATACCTTGCCTCGAACACTTCCCTTGGCAGCAGAGGAGTGGGAAAAAATTGCAACTCCCAACTCTTTCCAGCTAATTTCTAGGAGGCACAGGATGCTTTCTACTTTCAAAATAGAGAAGGAAGCATCAAATTTCTTTTTGTGACAAGTGTGACTGACTTCATGAGTACTAGGCAATGATTTATTTTTGTTCTCACAAACTTCTGGTTTTGAGAAAATACACGATTTCCTACCAAGCTAAGTTATTTTCTGTTTCTACTATTAAGCTCTATTAAAACAGGTACTTTTTTTAACTTAAATGAATAATTTTACAGAAATCTTAGTAAGACTGTTTATTATGAATGATCAGTAGGGAAAACAAAGGGTGCTATTTTTGCCCTCTTATACAAATGGGTCAGAATCATGATTTGCTTGTGGTTAGACAAGGCAAATGATAGATGTAACACATTTGATGTTCAGTTGCTGCACATCACGCTACCTCACACAGTAGTCTGGCAGAATATGTGCTACAGAAGCACTTCAATGTGGCAGTGTTGCCCGTGTGAAGGAAATGTTAAATTTAGCTTTTTTATTTTAAAAAGCTGCTTATGTCGCTCTGCAGATATACAAAGATGTGAAGAAAGGAGAAAAAATGCTCAAAAAGTAACATCTGTTTAGGAAGCTTCCCTCACCACAAAGTACTGTGTTGGTTATTAATGGCCTCAAAAAGCAAGATTTCCAGAGGAAAGATTCATTTTATTGCTCAAAAATTCTCTTCTTTCTCAAGGTCCATCTGGTCTTTATATAAAAGTATGTCCTTGATCTTCCTTTTCCTCTTTTGTTTCAAGTGCAGAAGCTGAGAAAAGGCTATATTGTTTGAAGCAAAGGGATACTTATTATTTAAAAAAAATACTTTGGATAACATAAACATTTTTCCCGTAAAATTTCTGGAGAAATGTAAACATAGTCACAAGACGATTTGGAAATTTATCCTAAGCATTAGGGTTAATGCTGAAGAACTCAATATGTCAACCTTACATCTTACGTCAAATATAGCATTTCAGTAGGTGATTAAGCACAATGGTAAAGCATCTGTTCATGCAGAAATGCAGAGGAAAGCCTGCCACCTCATGAATTACCAGAATAAGTCCAGATTTCAAAGTCTTAGTTAAGAACAGATTTACCTTAATCTGATTGTTTCAGTTCACTAAGTCCCTGACTAACAGGGACTTGAGACACTGTGAATGAAGATGAGTTACATGTATTGAGAATTACAGATTCCAGATGCTGTACTTCTTGCCATCATATATTTAAAATGAAATACAGATGCATAGTCTTACATAAAATGCATATTTTATAGTGTTCAAAAAAACAACATTGCTTATTTGGAGGAACACACTTGGACTTCTACAGTCTTTAAGGATATCCTGAGCCAATAACATAAGTTATGAGGTGAAGGTTGCTATTATGTTTTTAAGGGGAAACTTAAAAAATGGTTAAATATTTACTACAGAGTACTTCTCTTTCTCAAAGATTACCATTATTTACCTTCATCCTGCAACACTGATCATGCCATTTCCTCTCCTAAGTTTCTATACTTTTCTGATCAATACTGTCTATCTCCTGTAAATTTATAGTATTTTCATCTTTGACGAAATTAGTGCCCTATGCATGCAGGAAATACTGGCAATGGTTAGTGTTTGAAGTAAAAGGAAAAACATTGGGTACAGTAACTTTCAGCAAGAGAGGCTTCTGTCTCTTTCATTACACATTCACTCATATTGCATTAGTTAACAACAGAATTTTTACAAGCCAAATTCACATTTGTGTAATGAATAAAATGTTTTGAAATTTATCGTGTATTTTTCTTATAGTATTGCTGAAAAATTTTTGATTGCTTGAGGGATGCAATTTTTTAGCTGCTTTGCATGCATGATTTGCTCATAAACAAAGTTTGTGCAGTGACAGTTGATTAGGGACTCTCTTGAGACCCTAAAAATTACTGTTGCAATTTTCAAAATACGCCAGCAGTTGCTTAAGCACCCTGTAGCAAAGCTTTTAAGAACAAAATTCAGTAGCACAATGTACTGTTTACCACAATGTAATTTGTATTTTAATATATGTTACTTCCATTACTGAAGAATCAAACAAGGTTGGCTAGTTTTCCCATCTTCAGCACTGAGATCCTCAAACTCAGTGGCTTGAAATATAAATATGACCTTGAGTTTCCTGTTAATCTCAGCAATCTGATCACACACAGCTCCATCAGCTGCAGCTGATGATGAAGATATTTAACTACACTTTGATTGGGTTTTTTTTGTCACCTTAAAAATCATACATTTACAAATTTGACAGATTTAACAGGATTGATTAGATGTTGTTAGACTTTTAGAATGATAGCTCCTGCATTTCCTAACAAGGGAAAAATTGTCAAGGTGGGCTTAATGGTGGTGCACACCTGAAACAGGGAATAGTGAAAGTAACTGCCCACTGAATACTATGTTTAATTTATGGAGGTTTTTCTGAGTTTTCCATGGAAGAGGAAGTCTTGCATGGGTGTGTAGAAGCTGAAGGTTTTGCAAGTTCTGCAGGTTCTGATGAACTCAAAGGTTAGTGCAGCTGCTTTAATGACTCTTGGCTGATACTAAATCAAAAGCCTCTGGTTTGCTGTCTGACAATATCTGATGCAAAAAGCAGAGATTGAGAATCAGCTTGTACTTCGACAGCCAGACCCTGATCCTCAACATGCTGGGCATAGTGTTGCTTATCCTCAAAGAATTATCCCTGAAATAAGAACAAAATGTGTAGACTTACATGCATAAATTTCTGCTTGAGTACAGCCTGTTCTCTCTTTCCCTTTCTTCACATAAATGTAGGCTTTGTAGCCAGAAGGAGTGCATAAATAAATTACCAAAATGAACTCTGTAGTTGTAGCATGCACAGCTTATTTAGCTTCTGTCCTGAAATCATGCATTCCATCCACCAGCCCCAGCCCTCCAAGGTTTCCAGGGAAAAAAAGCTAAATTTGAGGCCAGTTCATGAAATTGCTTACTGACACAGACTTTAGCAAATGAGTCTTCAGGTACCTGACACGGAACGTACACTTGGTTATGTTTCAAATCCAGTTGTTTTTCTTGACATCCCTATCAGCTTAGGATCAACAACCTGAAATCGTACCTTGAAAATCATGCCTAAAGATATTGTTTCCAGGACTCAGCAAAAAAATCTTCAATAAAAGACAGGCATAAATGATAGTTTAAATCTACTTTCTCCTTCTTATGTTTTCAGAGAGTGCTACTTCCACCAGTCATATACCGTTTTTGAAGAGAGGTGCCTGATTCTCATGTCACACTGTGATGCAGAGGAAATATGTTCTGCAAGTAGACTAGGAAAAGGAAATATCAAGGATATTTTTTTCTAGACTAGGGATTAGACTGTGAAAAGTTTACGAGCCTAAACTAAACTTTTCAAAACCATGTTATGAACTAGGAGATCTTCAGTGTCATAGAGTAAATTCTAGTTCCTAAAATATAACTAGGTGTTGATCTGGCTAGTTGGTTTTGTTCATAAAGAGAGATTTGACTGGAATTGGACCAACATCTCTACAAATCCTGTTTAATGCCCTACTCAAGCATTTAAACTAAATTTCTTCACAGTATTGAATGTGGGCTTTTTCCAAACTAGCAGATTTATTGCTCATGGGGATCACACTACAACAGATATTCCATTGTCTATGCAAGACTTGCATTTGCCAGTTGCACAGCAGTGGCTTCAAAATGGCACATAGAAAGCCTCAGAGCACCCTATGCATGATGGTTTAACTGACCAGAGCTGAGGACAAGTTCAGCAGAGGGGTGCAGTAAGTGTGGCTTTGGGGAAAATTAGTAAACACCATTATGACGGTCCCATAACATTTAAAGCTTTAAGAAATTCTAAAGCAGTAGTCAGCTCTGTTTGAGACCTTGTTGTGGTAGAACTCAATAGATAAGGTTAAACGTTTCAAATAAGAGTCAGCTAATAACATGCACAGTCAGGCGAAACTTTATGCCCTTGTAAGGAAAACTGGGAGTCTCTTATTTAAAAGATTTCTGTTACAACTGAAACAATATTAAAATGCCTCCAGTCAAATTAGCCAACAAGAAATAACACTGCAATGTTCCCACTCTCTGACAACAATTATTAAAACAGTTTTTTCAGTAATAGTGGAAGAAAATAATACAAAGATTCACAGTAGGCAGCACAGTAAATTACAGGAACAAGATAGAGTTTCTCAGTTCAAACACCTATAAGTCTTTCATAAAACAAGTTATTCCTCGGGGATTGCCTCTTCCACCTAAGTGCGTTAACACCCACTTTCAAAACAGTAGCAATAACAATCAGAATGCAATTGAAGACACTCAAGTATAAGAAACAGAACTTTAATTTGTATTCTAACCCCTGGTAATCTCAGATGCTGGGGGGAGTGTAAATATATGTACATTATACATATTGTATATAGATAGATAGATAGATAGATAGATAGATAGATAGATAGATATAGATGTTCAAAGGAGTAAAATCAGATTTTTCTGGAGAAATCACAGCTGTATCTGCCCAGTAGAAGTGAATGTGATGGAACTGCTCTCATACAGGTCTCTAAAGGACATGTATTCAAGGACTTCTTGAGAACTGTATTTCTCTTCCACAAATCTCATCCAGAGAGATCTCTAAGTACGATACACAACACTTTTAACAGTCACATAAACCTGTCACTTATCCTACTTTGGAAGTATCCTTACTTCATCTCAATAAAAGTAAGATTAACTCATAGAAAGTGGTTGTGAGGGCCTTTGTCATTTTCAGATGATCACTTGTGATTCTACTGCAAATGCCAAAAGAGATTTTACACATATGTAATTTAAAACCTGCGACCCCTATGCTGAAGTGTTTCTACTGTAGTAAGCCATCTCTAGGTAGGATCATAACAGCGCTATCTACAGCATCAGGTTTTAATTTTGAGTAGTTCACTTCTTTATATCAATAACTCCATTACTTTTATTCTACCTACATCCATGCAATTAAAAAATCATTTAGGGTTTTTCTGAAAATGATACCTTACTTTGTTACTCTGGCTCAGCTGCTCTACCTTCAACCCGTGATTTTTTCTTTACAGATTAATTTCTAGTCTAGCGGTGAGTTTTCTTTTTTGTCTATAACACGTCTAAGGTTGTGTGAGTAGACTTGAAGCCTAAAAATATTTTATAGACTCTTTTTTGAAAACAACATATCCAAAAGAAAGAAAGTACTCCAAGGGACATACCTGTCATAGGGGAAGATGTTTCTGAACATGCTCAATGGTGTAGTTCAAAAGTAGGGGTGGAGTAGGAAGGTGTAATTAAGTTAGCTGCTGCGTTCTGCAACCTAGACCGAAATTGAGCTCATTTGAGTTATGAGATGCATACACATACCAGAGACATGACAGCAGGAGAAAAAAATTATTGCAGTCAAAACAAGAAAGAGAGCACCCCAGTTAGGGGTTGACTCCTCATATAATGGGCAAGGTTTCTCTTTTGGTCCATTCAGAATATTAATTCATGAAATGGCGTAGGCCCAGCTTCTGAAACAATGCATTCTCTGGTGAGCTTGGTCATCTACTGGGGGAGGGGGGAAAGAAGGGAGAAAGAAAGAAATCTACCACTACACATCTTCATCTGCACCTTGACGAAATAATCTTCTAAACAGAAGACATTGCTGAAGTTGGTTGATGGAGGAGGATTCCTTTCCCTGCACCTGAAGTATGCAGCCCACCTGAGTGCAATCCATGTTCACTGGGATTCTGGGTCTGATTTCAGCAGCTGATTTGGATCTTTTTAACTATCTTTTTAACTTTTTGGCAGTGTAGTTTTGTCTTCAACCAAGTCTACAAGGTTGTTTTTCAGATAAGGTTATATACATTCCTTGGAGTTATTAATATTTTACTTTAGTACCTACTTTAGTTAGCTGAATTAGCTCACTGATCTCCTAGTGTTAATGGAGACAGAGGCTCTTAAGGTGATTTTCAAAATATCTGTCTAACTTAGACTCTGTAAATAGTTTCCAGAGGTGCTTTATCATATATCCATTGATACAGACTGAACTTGACAAACTGACGTAAAAACCTCCTCACCCTTCACCCTCAATATTTTCTCAATATTCTTACAACATACTTCTCTTTCTACATTCACATATTAAAATGCTTGTGACTGTCAATGGTACAAAATTCAGTAGTTTATTCTAACATCTGTTTCACTGTCCATACTCTTAATAATCTTGACATTGTTACTTGATGAAATTCATTCATTGATGTGATAGAATACAGTTGGTAAGGGGACCCAGGCTCATGCTATTAATCTATTTTTGTATGTCTAAAAGGGACACACCAGCGTAGAAAACTTTGAAATCTGACCCTTGAAGAGTCAACTTAAACATTGTATTATCTTACAACGCATTTTATGCAAATCTTTTTGTTTTGAAAACCAATGCATTATAAATTTGTCCAAGCCTACTTTCTAATCTTGATGGATATATTCTAATTAGAAAAACTGACTTGCATCCCGAGTGACATAAATTAAAAACTTAAGGATAAATACACACCTAATTGAGTGGTGGCATGCTGAGGATATTTGGTTTGCAGATGAGAGAGTTCACGGATATTATTTGCCAGAAAGCTATGTGAAACTATATTATTGTGATGTGGATTGTATTTTGCCCTGCAAAGATGTAAGTTTTTAAAAATATTATTAGCAGCTGAGTAGATTAAAGCATTAGGGTGTAGTTGGTGTTTTTTTATATGTTGTTTGTTATGAAATTACCTCTAACATCTATCACATAATGTTTCCTGTTGATTTATCTAATTTCATAGACATAGTTTCACCAGAGCTTAGTGACACTGGAGATACCCATGTTTGCTTAATATTTGACAAGCACAATTCAAAACCCTCTAGGCTCACCAGGCCTGTTTCCATAATCCTTAATTGGGAAAAGTAAGCCTTAAATGTTCTGAAATACCATGCTGAAATTGAGCTCAAGGGCTGGTAAAATAACCATCAAAACAACCATCAAAACTCCCTGTGTAAGCCCACAAACAATAAGACATAACCCTCTCCATGCACAACTCCTTCCCAATATTTGACTGATGGTCTAGAAAATAGGCAGCTACAGTACAATTAAATTTTAAAGTTGACTTAAAGTAGTAAAAGTATAAAACTCTAGGTTAATTTTATTTTGGAAAACATAAGAACAAACTTCTTATTATTTATATTTCTGAATAAAAATACTGGTTTGCTATTTCTTCTGAAATAATGTTTTATGTTATTTTTTCCTTAACTATCTTATGGGAATTGATTAATATACAAAGGAACTTGTGGTTTGTCAGATTACACAGTAGGAGTAGGGTTACGACCAGTAATTCATCATTTTCCTCTTCATCCATTTCAGCTGCCTTTCAGAATTCTGCACATTATTGGAGGGTCACACAGGTGGCTTTAAGTAGTAAGTTACATTATGGGAAACATATTTCCATACACCTTCATGCTTTTCTTCGTTTGTCTATTCCAACTTCTTGGAAGGTCTTTCTGCTCATTGTGTCACTAATTTTCAGAGCAGTTTTCTCACTAGCTGTGGACATAATAATTTAAAAGACAAAAGCTGAGACTGGTTGAATGGTTCAGGCAGAGTATGAAACTGTTTACACTGTGTTTGTACTATTTCGCATTTTCTGTTGAGTTAGATTTATCTCAGAAAAGTGATGTCATATGTTGAATAAGTGGGAAAGGCGCTTGGGAAGATATATGTTTATTAAAAAGTGCTTTCTTCAAGGCACAGATAATTCAATTTGTTCTGAGAAAGGAAAGAAATACTATTTATCTTCTGAACCCCAGCTGGGAAAATATGTACTAAGTAATGTGTGCTAAAACAGTGTCAAAGTAGACATTTGAACAGTGAGCTCCAAGCTGGGAAAGCTGCTGGCAAAGCTTAATTTTGGAGAATTCAAGGTTGCTTTTGGAAACACTCCCCAGAAGATTATTATTTAGTGTACTGCAATAAATGTTATGCAAAATGATAAAGCTGTTGTCCTAAGCACTACAAAAAACATAAAGCCAAAATATTTAAGCAAGAATTCAATAGTTCACATTACATTTAGGTGCACTAGGATGACAACATCTTAATAGCAGTTTGAAAATATTTTAAAATAACTTTTGGTCAGTCTCTCTAAATTTTTTGCAATATTCTGCTTGCCTTTTTTTTAATACTCTCAATTTCCTTTTATTTGCACTCACAGACTGGCTATTTTAAACTAGATTTGCTGTGTTAGCTACAGTATCACATGTTTTTTAAGTTTATTTTGAAGTTGCACTGAAATTTCTTAAGCAACTGGAGTATTTTTAGAGGCAAAAATGTGACTTTTACGCAAAAAAATTATTATAAAGTACACAAGAAGCATAAAAATCTGCTGTAAACATGGAAGAAATGCAGAGGAGAAAGATGGTTTAAATTTTTTTTCTATTAGGTCTAAGTTAAGAATATTACCCATAACTCTACATAATTGAATTAGTATATTAAAATCTTGGTATTAAGTCCAAAGTCTGAGTGAAAGGCTTACTGTTAAAAGGCTGCTAAAACTTAATTTCTCCTAAGTGGGATTTGAAGGAAAGAAACATTAGTTTATATCTACGGGGAAAGGAAATATTTGTTCAAAGTAAGTAAGAATGAAAGATGAAGTCTGGTACACAGAGGCTGTTGCCCTTTGTTGCTTGGTTTGTTTGCTTGCTTGCTTTTTGCTGTTTTGTTATTTTGGGTTTTTTAATTTATTTGTAATTGCCCTTGGGCAAATGTCTAGCCACTACTCTATAAACATCTGTGTTTGTTGCTGGAGTGATTTACCAAATCTGAGATTTGTAAGCAACTGAGAGGTTGGATGAGATGAAGGAAACACTAAGGTGAAATGCCAACTGTCTCTCTGCTACAGTTCTCTAACATTTGGTTTCGGTGTGCTTCTTCTCTGACTCCTTGAGTGTAAGTCACGCTATCGAGAAGTTGTAACTTCATCAGCCCAAATAAATGTGATTTTCTTTTCTGCAGTATTTAGATTTTTGATTAATACTTCTAAAATCTGTCATTCCAAAGACTTTCCCAAACACTGCTGTTTAATGCAAACCCTATAAAATATATTAATATTACAAAGCAGTTAGTATGTGAGCCTTCTCTCACTGGTCTCTCTTGTTACCACTGCTTAGCTTAGCTAACAAATGGTAGAATGTGTATAGTAAGTGAGCTTGCCTTCTTACATCTATAATACATGTTTATAATGAAAGCAATATCATATAGTATTTAAATCTGACATTAAGTGTTTGCCCTGGTAGATGGTCTTTCTTTAAGTGCCATTACTTTTATGTAGTCCATTTTCATTGCATTTAGTCCCATTTTAGTAATAATGTTTGCATGATTTACCAGGAAAATGCAATCTTTGGCCTGAATGGCACAGTGTAAGAAAAAATGGAAGCTGTTAAGAGACTGAATGGCAAAAAAGTATTATTGACCTATGCTGGCAGCCATGTGTTTCAATTATTTTCAAGAATCCATTTGTCAAATAAGTGAAGCAATGTGGGAAGTCAAGTTCAAGCTGGGGTTAGTGCCTTTCTACAGCTGATATGATGTATCTTCTGTAGCCATTTAATTGAATTACCCAATTTATTTTTCAAGCAACAATGCTCTACCAAGAGCCATGACATAAAGCAATTAAATACTAGTTTAAAAGTCTGCATTTTGTGTAGTTCATCATTTCTCTGCAGTAGACAGTTGGCCTAGGGCTGTGCTGCATTCTGGTACAGTAAAACCTTAGTGTCAGTGAACACTCATCCTGTCCCTAATAACAAAATCTTGAGACCAGTATGCAAGAAGCATGTGCATGTCCATTGCCTGGCCACTACTGTAAAGCTGTCTTCTCTAATTTCTGAGGAAATGAGAAAGAGTTATTGTGAGCTCCTATGCTTTAAGAACTTCTAGATTTCTGGTTTGGACACTAGAAATTCAGAAAAGGCGCTAAAAACAATAAAGTATTAGCAAAATATTAAGGCAAAGGTTGGGCTAAATTCTAAAACTTCCTTAAATGTTTGCAGCAGTAAGAATTATACCATCTTTGTAGCCTTGATGAAACAGTGTGGGATTCATGCTTTCCTTTTTTCACTTTTCATTGGAAAATTTTTGCCCATAGTGCAGTAAGAGTAGTTGTACTCATACAATGCAGTAGTCTGCATCCATGTTCTTCTACAAATATTTAAAATATTTTAACTAATTTTACTAAAAAGTAAGTTGAAGAGCTGAGCAGTCTTAATTTCTTTGTGTTTTCCTGGTGTTACTGGAAATTAATGAAAATATAATTTATAACAATCTCAGATGTTGTCTTGTTATATACATATAGATATATATTTTTATATGAGAAGAATAATTACTGAAACAGAGAGAACAGTAATGACTCATTTTTTTTTTTCAATTAACATTCAACAATTAAATTTTAATATGGTCAGGGAATTGTTCAGAGACTTTTGTATGGGATACTGCACCTTTAATTATCTGCCCTCTGGTGCCAAGCCTTTTCTTTGAGTGCTTCCATTAAAGCTTATTGCAGCTAGATATTGAGCAAATTAGTACTTGAGTTTTGGTGAAAAATGTCTTTATTAGTCCTAAAACCAGAGTCACTGTGCATTCCCAGAAGGCATGATTTTGTTTGATGAATAAATCTAGTAATTATCCTGCTGTTAGGGCTGTACCGCAAATGTCATAAGCAGATAAACAGAAGGAGTAAGCCTTCCGTAAATTCTCTAATTATCTATGTTGGATTACTTATTGCCTGCAGATGATTTATGAGCATATTGATATATCCTTAAGTATTTTCATTTGAGTTCATGGATGCAAATAATTAAGGCAGTAGTGATTTGCAAAAGAAAGTGGCAGGTCAGGGTCATCTCATTATAAAACTTGTGCTCATGTTCATGCTATTGGAGAAGATATAGGTATTAGCTTTTTGACTAGGCTTCCTTCTTTGACATCTTTAACATTCCCTTTTGCTTTTTAGTATAATTCCCAATTTAGTACAATTTCCCAAATGTGTCTTAGACCTCAGTTTCCTTAGATACCATCAGGTCAAAACAGAGATGTTTTTCAGATTGATTTCCAATACCCAACATGTATATGAACCTGGAGACCCACACTGGAAGGTGTTTAACTGATAATACTGAGGATGCTAATTTTTTTCAACCTACTGTTGTTTAGATTTTGAGTTCACGCTTCTGTGTCACTTCATATTAAATGCTGCTGTATCCCTTGGTGCGATCAGTGTAGTTGAAGTAAAGATTTCACCTTTCTTTCTCAGAGGAGCACAAAGAATGTATAGAGCCCTTTATGAAGAAGCATATAGGTATAAAAATTTTTGTATAACCAAAACCTCTGTATGTGTAGCAGGAGTAAGGTCCTTTTCTCTATTTCAACTGTTAAGGGAAGTTTCTGCTGAATATTCAAGATCTGAAAAAATTTGCGTCCAACAGTAAAAAGCAGCTGAGTGAAACTACTGGAAAATCTTGTGCTACGTAATGTATATGATACTTTATCTCTAGATGTGTCTGGGTTTTGTGTGTTGATATTTGCATGTATTTCTCTTGTCACACACCTATTCCTCCATCTGTCTAATTGCATACAGAGACTTTGTCCTAATGTGGTTAGGTATTTTGTGGGTGATATTTTCAGTTTTTCTTAATAGTTGATGTAGTGGAACCAGCATGATTTGTGGCATAAGAAATTCAGACGATCTAACAATGGCGAAAAGAAGGGTATTTAGAACAGTTGTAACTACTTTTGCTCAAGGATAATTCAAAGAGTGCTCTTCTTCTGTTGTAATAACAATTTTAGCTTAGTTATGCTTTAGTAAACATATTTGAACAGACTTGAACATGGGGAGGGGAGACCTGACATTTAAAAGTCTCTATTGATATATTGAATATTTAATCTTCCAGATGTACTCCCATTATAATAACTTACTTTAGAAGAATCATTTTCAGAAAACCCAGTAATTGCATGAAGCTGGACCATACTCAAATGATACAGTGGCAAGTTTAGTTCAAAATTCTTATTGAACTTTTAAAAGAGGTATTTTAGAATATGCCCCAGAAATTATGATAATGGTTATGCTGCTGTTTGATGTGTTGCCCCTGGAGTTTGATTACATAGATATGACTAAAAGAATGCTGCTAGTACTTGTCATACAACATCCGTGTTGTGTAATTAGTTAATTTTGGACTTGTGTGTGGAAGTGCAGAAATGGAACAGTATTGACCTACCAGCCACATATAAAATGGGTGTAAATGAGATAAATAATATGACTTTGAGATTATCATTAGTCTAGTCTAGGAAACCTGACCTTTCTGATAATTCCTTCTGGGAATAATAAACTTAGATGTCACTTTAAGTATTGTTCCATAAAAATATATGGATTGTACAAAATTGTATTCTTTTTTTCCAAACACCTGCATGCCATGGATCTGTTATCTTTATGGACGAGAGTTGTTATGCTATTAGAATACTCTCCTTAAACTGAGTCTTCTCCTCAATCTGATTGACCTTATTGCACCCCAACATTTGTTGCTTAAAGTGCTTCTTTTGTGGTTTATCAAGACTTTAATTTTTTTTATTAGAAATATTAACTACTTTTCTCCAGAGTTAAAATATGTTTGTAAGAAAAAAAAGATAGTTTATTGAAAAGACCAGAGAAATCAATGATTTTCAGAAAGAATGTTAACACTTAATTAGGGATTAAACAGTGAAAACCTGCCAAGCCACTGCTAATTGTCTAAACCTCACATGCCATCAGATAATGGGCCAGAATTATTCATAACTCATGTTGCAGATGATCGGTCCTTATAAAGGAATCTTACTTCCTTGAGAATATCTGACATAGAACATTGTTATTGTTACTTTTTATTTAGAATATTGAGGTGATTTTGATCTTTTTCTTACTTCTGCTCTCATAGTAAATTAGTAATATGGCAGCCAACAGTATCCAGAACTTGTGAATTAATTAGTGTACAGTGACTTTAGGACTTTGGGAGAACTGTATTTGAACAATCAGTCAAATATTTGTATCAATTTGGTGCCTCTCCCACTCTGTTCTTAGTTTGTGCTCCAATTTAATAGTATTTATTGTTACTTATGTTTATGCAAACCTTCTTTTGGAGTACATGTATGTGACCGTGCCTGTAAACCGAGATAAAATTTTCAGTGTTCTCACAGAGCTTTGCACACTTGTTGGGCCAGTTAATGAAAACAGCAAAATGTGATGCTGACCAATGACTATATTTATTGAAAATCAAATATGAAAACTTAACATATACAACAATCTAATAATAAGAGATTGTAATAGTTTTGAGAGAACTATTCAAATAAATAAAATGTTCAAATACAACATGAACTCATCACGGGTGAATGTGAACATAACATTAGTCAGAATTAGTTGCTTGAAGTAATTACCTGGAATTATTTAACTTGTTGTAGTGTGCATGTAGCGTGTCCTACATAGGACCTTGAAAGTATTCACGATCACCTCATTTGTTGTCAATATCTTCTTAAAATCCTGCCAGGTTTAAAATGAATAAATGTGCAGTATGACTAAAATCCTCTACCTAATGAGCACCTTTTCTTTGTGGCTTAAGGAGGAATGGCATCTGGAACAACCAGAGGTTTTATGATTTCTGGTGTTTTATTCAACACTTAGAGTCTGATGGTCACAAAGCTAAAAGGAAACTGTTTCAATGTGGAATTGTTAATTGGTCACTGTCACTGTCTTTTATCAGACATTATACAGAAGTTAGATGAGTGGCTTTTGCTTTTATGAGATTAATAAAACTGGGCTGTGCTTACTAAAATTAGTTTCATAAAGGTCAGATAGATATTCTAAAATGTCTGTCCTGGTTTGTTCAGAAAGTGATGACAATTTACTTGCAAAAAAATGGTGCAATCAGGTTTATTTTAAAAGCATTTGATATCTAATCAGTAAATTACATTTTACATATATTCTGAAGAAGATCCTTATAAACAACAATGATAGTGATAGCCATATTTAATTATAATATTGGTAGCATTTATTGTTCTGTACCATTCAGAATTGTTTTATTTAAAATCTGTGCATTAAATTTGGGAGTGGGAATTATGCATTAATAGGTAAGTTTGCACGAGGGGTTTCTTAAATTATCCCATTTTGTATGTTCAATCTTGAAATGTTGTCATAAATTCTTAGCAATTTCTTTTTATTTTGGAAATAATACTTTAAAAGGTAGGGGAGGTTATATATTTATATATACTAATGTATTTAATTTTAAAATCAATGAGTGTCATTGAGTCCACTTGCACTTCAGGACTAATTATATACTGACTGTGTATTTGCAGTTAATAAGCTTAGATACTAGGGGAAAAATCAGTGAAAAAGATTACACCACAGATAATTAATAAAAATCAATTAGTTTGTTAATGAGTACTCTGCCATTACCCAAGGTGGCAGAAACCAGCTGGGGAAAAAAGCAGCATTCCTGAACAGGACTTTTTAGATGCCTGAGATCTGCTGAGAATTTCAAAGGAAATGACTATAAGAGGCAGCACTAGTTGGGTTAAAACTGGCTAAATTTCCTCTTGAGATTGCAGGTCCTCTAGCTAATAAATCTACTAAAAAAGTGATTCACCTTTAGTGTATGTTATAAACTATCTTCTGATGCCTTAAGTACATTGCTCACTGCACTGTATTAAAAACAAACCCCATAGTTGTAAATGTCAATGACTGGGATTGTCAGAGCTCTTGCATCTCCTCATTTTAGTATAAAAGCTGGAAACACCCATTACCTCTTAGATGACTTTAGGATAACATTTTGCATTCAGATATATAAATGGCATAAAGTCAAACATGATCTGGCAGTGTAATACAAAATGCCTTCAAGACGTCCTTGAAATTAAATGGAAAGTTCAATGGCAATGCTTATCCATTTGTAAGTATACTTCTGCAACACAAAATCTATACCATTTTCCACCACCTTTCCTTTACTTTGTCTCTCCCTTGTTAGGGTGTGGTAAATTTCATCAAACTCAATACAGAACACGAGAAAAATTATCATCCATACACACATTGTCAGCCACATAATTTATTTAATCTTATTTCTATTTTATTTTTTTCATTGGGTGAATATATCTGAGAAGAAATAAGCATTTCCATGGCAAGAGAGAAGAAGCTGTTTGGATCTGGAATCATTGTACATAATTCAAATTTTCTTATTCTTGTCAGGAAGTAATTGAAAATAACTAGGTGTAGAAAGTTAAAGCATCGACACAACTAGAAGACAAATTCTTTCTAATGATCAAGACAGATGTACATCACAACAAAAGAATTCCTAATTTTAAAAATAGTTGTAGATGGTTATAAACTATTGCTTCAAAAATATTTTCTCTGTGACAGGAGAACTTCTATTGTTGTGTACAGTACAGACATGAGGCAGATAAGTATAGTATTTTTATGTTATAGTACTACAGTAAATGTAGTACTTATTTAAAATACTTTCAAACATGCAGTTGTAATCCTGTTTTGGTAAACTTGCCACGGAGTTCACTGTGAGCAAGATGCATGGTAGGTGATCCAAATGACTTGAAGTCTTGAGCAATGACTCATAAAATTGGGTTTGTTTCCAAAAACTTTGCGATTTTAAAGTTTTCAGATAATACAGTGTAGAGATATCTTCTCCGCTTTTCAATCATTGGAGAGACATTGTAATATTTTAACTTCTGAGTTGGTACTTAAGAATAATTATGTATACTGGCAGGTTTTCATTATTTTTTTGTAATTTTTTTTGTTTGTTTTTCCTTTGTTGGTATCACAGTATTTGAAATCTTCTTTTTAAAATCTACCTTTATATAATATATATTTTATTTAAATAAATTGTACTTAATTATTTATTCTCTGTTCTTTGTCTTGACTCTGTTGTCAAATCTGCTGAGTTATTAAATTCTAAGATAGATAATGTTGTTGTATATAACCAGAAGTTGCCTAAATGACCTTTTAAAAATAGCGATCTATTTTAACACATAAGCCAGGTTAAATACCATTGATATAACTTCCCATTAAACTGATTGCCATCACAAGCATTTCCTCTTTAAGCTGTGTACCTATGGCAGGTAAATGCTGCCAGAACACAGTGTTTGTGTCAAGTTAGGGGTTAGGACAAGATGCATGCTTTTTTAGAAACAGAGCAGAAACGTTCCATATTTACATAATTATATAAATTTCCCATCTAAAGCATCTCAATTTTGAAGAACCTGTGCTAAGCTTACTGCTTTTCCCATATAACACTCTGCTCAGGAAGCAGAAGAGACTTGTGAGTGATGGTGATCTTGGAAATACACTGTATGTTTAACATTTTTAGTGGAAGATTTAAATTTTACAGTTTTAACCTCCAGTAATGTAGTAAGCAATGGACTACAATGTGATTCTTGGCACTCATTAAACCTTGATTGCCTTTTTCATCAACCAGAAGGAGCACGTCCTTGGCATTTATTAGCTATTGATAACTATCTGAGGCCAGTGAGGTACAGCACCTTGTGTTATTAGATGTCGCCTGTTGAAAGTTCAAGAGATATCAAGCTGAGAGTTATCAAGCAACAGACCGTATCAGCATGCTTAATTTTAAAACTGAGACCACAGTTTCCCTAATTATGTACAGTTTTTCAGATTTATGCAGACTTCTCAGTGGTCTGTTTGTAGATATTCATCATACTTTTGTGGTATTTGCATGCATCATGTAATATAATGCATAATATAAGGTAAAAGAAGTGTTATATGGATAATATTATTCTTAATGTATATATCTCAGGCTTTATATTTTATATTAAACCACTTCTTCTAAAAGTACAGCTGTTTGAAATGAAGGGTTTTGACAAAAGATCATGTTACCAACACTGCACTATACAATAGGGCATGTTACAGAATTATTAAAAAAAGCATCACGGCAACTTGTCAACAAGAAGAGTTTGATAAAATGAACACTGTTAGTTTTAACAGAAAAAAAATCAAAGCAACACTTTTGTAGCTGTGATAATCACTGGAGGAAAAAGGGGAAAGTTTTTTATATGGTAATATCCTTAACTCCTTGTCTTATGTAGGCATTATTAATAATGTTATTAATATAGTGGAATGTTAGTTCACTTAGTCCTCCACCCCTAAAAATATCATTCTACCCAACAAATATTGCCTCATTACATAATCTTGCAATAATGGAGTATATTATTAACCGAATGTTATTTCCTAAGTTTATGATCAACATCTGAAAAGAGGTGACTGTGATTTCTGATGACTCTTTCACTCCTTACATTTAGAATTAAATTTAGTTTGCCTACTGGTTTTCTGTTTATCACTCTACATAAAGAGCTTTTTAGACATGGCTGTTCCCTGGAGTACGTATTCTTCTGGAAAGTGCATATCTAACTTTAAAAATGTTCCTAAACCTCGCTTAATTGAAGCCTGATGGCTAGTACTGAATTTTTTCTGCTTTCTACCCTGTCCCAAAAGAAAGTTAACAGCTAAACTACTGATCATCTTTTAGAAATATTGTACTAAATGCAATCACATTCAGTTCAAGGTATATCTTGAATTAAATGTTTCATCTTATTCTTTTTTGGCAGATGGTGATGAATGCCATGGTTTTGCTTGGTTTTGTGGCTTTGTGTTTTTTTCTTATTTGGAAATCTTGTTGCTCCTACCATGCATTATTGATAGAAATCACTTTTCTGTGTACCAGCAATATGTTAAAGTCAGAAGATCACTTTGAAGGAGACTGCTCTAGATCTGCAGAAAAGGCAGTTTTGGGCTTATGGGGAGAAGCCACAAAGAGTTAGTAGCTTCTAAGATGTCTCTCTCTGGAATTGCTCAAATTCTTCTTTTGTTTATTCAATTCTATTCATTTTCTCTAACTGGAGATGAATTCATCCTGGTATGGAAGCTTCAGATTTGTGTCTCTGGACATGTGCTGGCAACCTTTCGTGCATCTCTCGTAGAGTTGGGACTGTAGGTGGGGAGAGGCAGAGGTGCAAAATTTGTTTCTGGTGATGTTTTGAGTGTTTAGGCAGAAAGACTGGAGGGTGAACTAAGGGGAAACTTGCTTTAAATTATGATCTCATGAGCTTTCATGCTCTTCAATATTTAAGCTGTGGAAACAGTGCACAAAACATAACACAAGTAATTTTTATCTATTGCTGTGTAAGTAGAATCTTCTTTATACTACACGCTTTTCATTCCATTTAGCTTACATTTTGAAAAAGAAGCAACACCAACTTTGAACTCATTTGAAGAAGTGTGGATTGATATTTCAAAGGGAAACCGTTAAAAAAAAAATAAACTCATGCAGCATTTTAATGATGATTATGGAAGATAAAAGCTCAGGACCCTTCTCTGAATCAAGCAGTGATAGAATATACTTGACTTCAAGTCTTTACAGCAGCCATCTGCTAGTGTGTCTATTAGACAAGGAGTTTGGGGTGTTAGTGACAAACACACCAGTCATGGTTGTGTTGATCACTATCCGTTATATGTTTCAACCCAGAAATCCTATCCTGTGCCTAAGGAAACACTGATAAAACTTATACACTATACACTCCAAAATTAGTTTTGACATCTGAAAAAAGCTGTGTTGAACATATTCCAAATTCTTCTCCAGAGACACCGAATAGTAATTATTTTACAGTATTTTGAACATAGAATTATGGTCAGCAGCATCTAAATAAGCAGCATCAGCAATTTTCTAGCTTGGTACAGATCATTTTGGCAATTTACAGTAAAATATCTACAACCTATTGAGAAGAGCAGCAATTCTTTTCATTTATTATTAGTCAACAGTTTACCAGTTCTGAGACCAAAGTTTAACTCTTCCACTTTTTTCATAGGTTTTTCTAATTGCTTTATGCTATTCAGTTTCTTCATCTCCATTCTTCCCCTCAAACAGAGGAGAAGCAGCTTCTTCAAAGAGGCTTGTGAATCCCACTTTTACACATCTGAAGTTCTGCAGCTAAAATATGTGTAGTTTAGTCCCAAGACTCCAAGATAAAACAACAATTTTCCTTCTCTTATTTAGTAATGACTTCTAAGGTTATATTAAGAGATAAATTAGCGTGTACTTAAAGTAATAAGAATGCTCTACTGGTGTTCAATGCTTTTTGTGCTGCCACTGTACTCCATCAAACATTGGATCTCTATAATATAAAGAGTATAGGAGTAACAGGAACAGGAGTATGTTCATTAATGAAAAGCAAAACCATACCTGAGCAAAGCAAAAACTACAGCAGCACTTGTAGAAGCTGACTTTAACAGAAATTGCTTATGGATTCTCCATCTGCCAGTGAGATTGCATAAAATTCTGGTTGGATCAATGTATTAAGATATAGCAGAAATTAAAATGAAAGCAGGACAAGGCAAAGGTAAAGTGAAAGATCTTGCTATTAGGCCATTGCTTTGATCATGAGGTTTCAAATATATCTATCATCCTACATCTGTGAAGCTGTATTAAAAGGTTAATGAAGTTTTGTACCTTTTTGGCCTTATTATAGCTAAATTGCTGCATCAGCAAATATAGGGAATTTAGCACTCTGATTTACCAGGAAACTGGTATTGTAAAAGAGTAGAAAGTCATAGAATTTACTTTCAAGTATATCTTAATACAGTTCTTGGAGGAGTAACATGTTATTGTTGCAAAGGGCTGCACAATACTCCTCATACTCCTAGAGGCAAAAGAGCCTTTTTAAAAAGAAATTTTACCGTTTTGTCAACTGTGGTGCTGTGATTTAAATACAACTTGTAGACCTTAGCAGCAAATGCTCATCATTTTAACAGTTTCAGCAAGACAACTGTCTTGCATCAGTCTTGTAGTGCGAGGCTCATATCATAAGACTTTGCATGTAATAGTGATACTGTCGTGTTAAATGAGCATAGCTTGAAGTATTATTTTTTTAAAAATTGAAAGGTTGTGGCAGTAATAAAAAGGTTGAATGGTAATGTCTCTAATTGAACAGTAAGGCCTCTTTCCTATTAAGTCACTCTTTTCATCTGTCTTTTTAATTATTGCATTATCATTTTGTATTGCAGTTCACAATGAAACGACCATTTGTGTTTAAGTGAAAGCTAATTATTAGGACTGAATTATTGTGCAGTTTATTGATCCCTATGGTGGATTAAGGTCTTTAAGTTCGTCTAGACAGAATAGTTAGCAAAATGACAAAAGGAAACATATAAGACCCTTGGGAAGAATCCCCATGCTCCATAAGCAATTAATGCCTGCCAGGTAATGGAATTTAAGTTTATACTAAATCTAGCAGTGCTTTGACATTTCAGCTGCCTTATAAACACATTAGTCTAATGAATTAAGACTTATGAATTGTGTTGATACACAAGTAGGAATAGTTGCAAATGCAAGATATTCTTAGCCCTCTATTGAAAAATGAATACATTTCTTTCTGAATTTGATGAAAAATGGAACGTGCTCTCTGTAATGTTTATCTCTGTTCACCCTGCTCTCTGTTGATGGATGTGCATTAACAATTTCCATTTCTCAAAGAACACTAATCTCTCTTATGCATGTGAAAAGTATGTCATGAAAAACCAAGGGGAAAGAAAAACAACCCCCCTCCCAAAAAACAATAAACCAACCCCAAACACAGTACTGCTGAGTAAGAAGCCAAATAGGCCATTCATCTCAGTCCAGTGCTGGGCAAGTTTGAGTCATCTATCATTATCTTGATGTGAAAGCCACACCTTGAGCTAAGTATACAGCTCTTTGTTATTCGAAAGAAGTTGTCTTTGAGTGGACTGTGAACAGATAAGACAAAGTGGTTTTACTGGATCGTCTTTTCTTATGCAACATTTTGTTCATAAGAGCTCTGTTATAAAAGACTTTCCCGGCAACAAGCCAGCCAGGAAATCTGTTCAAAGAAAACAAGATGGCTTTTTATGGCACATTAAGGTCCTAGGACTTTGCTTCAAATACTTTATTTCATATAATTTTTTCTGATGTCTTTTTTGATTTTTTTATTTTAAAAATTGTTCTTTTTTTTTTTTTTTTCCCCTTTGTTTTCCCTCCTAAATCCAGAAAGATCAACATTTGGGAAGACTGGTAAAATATGGTTCTCTAAGAAGAACATAGGATCAAGACTCAGGACATGGATGCTCTCTGCTTGATTCTCTGTGACTTGGCTCACAACATTGGACAATTCAGGTTGGGGTATGTCTCCACTGCAACCCGTGTTTTGGGTTTCAGAGAAGGATAATTGATTTAAGAGGGAGCCATGCTATGTGCTACCTAGTCAAGACTGGTTTGCATCTACCCAACAGGAATGTGACTGGAGTGACTGCATGCATTTGTTCATGTGGGGAATGTGTTGTCTGCTTCTCTTCCCATTAATGATGTCTTCTTCTTTTGAATGAATGCAACAAAGCTTTTCAGCCTTAAACAAGTCCTCTGTTTTGCTGATTACTGTATAATGTTTGTAGTGTGTCATTGACTTGATGCTGATACCACTTTTAACGTAAATTATGTCCATAACTTTTGCCCCAAATACCCCCCCAAAAAAAAAGAATGGAAAAAAATAATCTAAAATATATGTTTTCTGATCTAGTCCTTGATAAAGTTTCATTTTAATTTTTAATCTTATTTTTGTCCTACTAAATATGTACATAAAGTTATTAGAACTTAGGTTGCAGTAAAATGCTTGGTAATCCAGAGGAGTTTTATGTAATGTAATATTTATTTCAGATTATTTATTTCTGAAGGAGGAAAATAATAAAAGCTGTCTAAACAAGGGATTACTTTTCAGTCTCCCCAAGACAAAAGGAAGAAATATGTATTTTGTTATATTCTGTTTGCTTGAAAAGACTGAAAAAAAACCAAACCAATATTAAACAATTTAAATTAAGAAAATATCTACTAAATGATGACTTGATCAGCTGTATCACCAATGAGGAATTATTTGAAGAAGAGAACTCTTTTAGGGAAGGGCCCATCCTTAAGTGTCTTTTATTCAGAAAGAGGTTGCAAATATTATATTTACACTGGTAATAGTTAACGGTTGGCTAATGGTCTAGTCTGAATTAGGCAAACTTGTTCAATAGGAGAACTTTAATAATGTGATTTATAATTAGTTTAAACCTTTTATTTTCCTTGCAAAATAATGTCCATGTTATTTTCTAATTTGTGGGGGAACTGAGGCATAACATAAAATTAATCTATACATAATTCCTTAAGTCAGTAGTGGTTGACTCTTGTACAACTTCTATTCATTCAACCAATTATCGGCAACAATTTTATTTTCTTTGTTTCCAAACAAGACAGTTAATTACATGGATTGGAGAAAATCTGGGAAACTACGGAGATGACTGCTGTTCTGCAAGTTAATTCCTCTGTGTGTATCTCTTCTACCACTTAGGTATTTTGACCTTTTTCCCCTTTTGTTTGCCATCAGAGCAAATTAAAAAAGTAGAGAAACTACTAAATGTTGTGTAACTCAAAAATTCATGTAAAATATGTCCAGACTCAGATACTGTACCTGTTTAAAGCTCAGCAAAACATCTCAGACATGATTACTGTTTCCCACACTACTCTGGTTTTCCCTAATTTAAAAGCTGAGGAGGTTAACAGAGTCCTTGAATCTAGTGAGCTGGCTATTTCAGCCTTTTTACCTCAGTGTGAAAAGAATATACACTATTTTAATTAGTGTGCTGAATACGCCCTGTTTGCTAACTGTCCAACCATGCAATGCCTTTCATTATTGAATCTGGTTCCTTGAATGAATAAGATAGAAGATATGCTGGCTGATGGGCTTAGATTAGCAATGAACCCAGTAATTGTCCGGAAATATATATTTAATTCATAAAAAGTCTTAAATCATGACAATGACAGGGAAGTTTCTAAAAGAAAATGAAATACTAGTAATCACAAAATAATTGAGAAAGTTGGAACTATTCTTTTTCCTGACAGTATAAAACTTTTTCACCATTTCTTTGATGATATGTATAATTTTCCTTATATTCACATGTGTAAAATAAATTAAAATTAATTTCCATAGCATTTTTTCTAGAAAGCAGCCACAGCTATAGATGTAGGTCAGATGAATGAAAATAATGCATTTAAATTTGTCTTTTTGTAAGAATATTAAAATTTTTACAGAAATGATGTAACACATAATATATGTTATTATAGTACATATCATAATATATACACATAATATGATCAAGCATAATAGGATGAAATTAAGACTAGGAAGATTAATGTTGTGTATTAAAAAAAAATCACTGGTTGTCTCAAATTAGGTTCGGGAATGTTCTTCCAACAGGTTGAAGCCATGATTCCTCTCTGATATTTCTAATTGCATTGAGAGATATTATATATGTAGCAGAAAAATATTTGTGCAGTGTGTGCTGGTCCTGCAAATCTTACCCTGTCCATTGGTCTTTCATTCTCCCTGTATTCTAATTTAGCTATAAAGAAATAGTTTAGTATTTGGCCTTAAATATCAGAATTCTCAGGACTTTAAACTGGTGTCACTATCATTTCTGTTAGCAGTGGAAGTTGATGACTCCTGATTTGATGCTCTAATAATGAAGCTTCTCCCATGCCAGGACAATTGCTCTCTCTAACAAACCATTATCAGATTATTTCTAGGTTGATTTTAAGCTGTCTGATTAAAATTTTTTTGCCTACACTGGGTAATGGCATGTCAGCATAGGACTGTGCTGAGTCCAGACCCTTTTGTTTTGCTTAGTCTCATTTATGTATGAAGATGAAAGCTTTATACTTTCTTATGTTTTGGGTTTCATAATGAAGAGTGAGAAGACTTTTTATTTTTGTCTCTTCAAATCTACAAACTTTTTCTCTCACTGTCATAAATATTTCTATCTTTCTCAAACAGCCAAAAGACTGTCTTCAGTGCAGGAGTGCTTGAACCACATGTACTGGAACTACTTCATAAGAGAAAATAATTAAATATATGAAAAAAATGTCTTCAGTTTTGAACAAGCATGAAAAATCTCCATTCCAAATATCTGCCCTGCTGCTCACTGAACCTTAAAAATGGGATTTATGCCGGAGTGCCTTCTGAGGTGTAAATTGTTATTACAGCATTAAAACAACAACCTGCTTTTTTCACTACTGTTATTCAAAGTACTCTGCCAGTCTTCTTTGATCATATTAGATGTTATATTCTTATGCTTCGGTTTTATTGCTTGGTACTCCAGGCAACAGAAGAGTTGATCTATTTATGGCAAATATCAGATTCATCCAGTCCCAATAACACTGGCGAGCTTCACAGTTCATATAAAAACAGGTTTCTCTGAATCCCACAAAGAGTGAGTTTGACTGACTGTAAGCTAGAAAATAATATTAATGTTTTCTTTTGGTCTCTGGTATGGACATGACTTTAAATATTCAAAGCTGATATGAACTAGTCTTTTGAAGTTTTCTGCACTGGCCATTTATGTCCACAGAAATAGTATGCAGTAACTACAAGAACCTTATGACCCAATCAATACTGATTTTAAAAGGTTTTTATTCTTCTGCTGCAAATTATTATGTCTTCCTTAAATTCCATGTTTTTTACCATAAATGATCAGAAAAATAATGTTCAGACAATGTTACATATCCTTTAGGGAAAGAAACAGTGTATTACTTCCTTAAAAGCAGAATTTTGCTATTTAAAATATTAAAGAACAAGCTTGTAAGTGTACTTCAACTGTCATTATAATTCTAGGAAAAAAATTGTGGAAATATGAATTTATTCATATTGGTAACTTCAGGCATTGTGAATCTTTGCAGAAAAAAGACTGTGAAAGCTAAGACTAGGAACTAATCTCTTAGAACAGATAAAATCATACAGAGCTCAGATGAGTTTGGAAATTAGGTGCCTACTGCACTGTAACCTCTGTCTGCATTATTAACTAGTGTAAGATTGTACTAGAAATAGACTATTCTCTCCAGGAACTGATATGCATTAATTTATCACAGAAGGACAGAAACCTCAGATCATATTTTGATAAACATTCCAAAGTTTGAATGCAAAATTGAACTTTCTATGCACTTCTGCCTGCATCTTTCCTGTTTTGTTTTTGTTTTTGTTTCCTCATTGGCTATTCCTCGCATCACTTGACTTCTTCACAGGTTGAATTGTTAGCCCACCTGTGTCAGTCAGAGGATGCTGTTGAGGAGTTCAGTCCTTCTCTTATGCTAAGAAAATATGTAGCTTACTTCATCAACCATATATGACACTCAACTGGTATAAAGAGAAACAACGTAAGTGAGAAATTGCCCATTGCTTCTAGAAGGAATGGATGCTCTTGGCATCTGACTCCATAGAGTCACTTTTCCCTTACAGACATAAAGCTTAACTTAACACTATAAAGTAGCTCTTTAATGAGCCATTAATGTGCTGTCAAGCCACAAAGAGCTGTTTAACTACAGCAAAATTTTCAAATTCTCCTATCTCAGACAAACCAAGTCCAACCCCATCCTCTGAATTTATTTCTAGTGTCTCAGGGAGCTTTTTTTCCCATTTGTATATCACTGAGAAATAAATGTTGGTTTCCTATCTGATCACGTCTGAAGACAAAATAATTTCTTTCTTCATTTTTTTTTGAAAGGGAAAATTAATTCTTCATAGCCTTCAAATGCAAGCACTGCTTCTTGTTTTTCAAATGAGAAAGAAATGTCTTCTTCATCCTACATTTATAAGACAGTTCCACTTAAAATAAAGATTTGTCATTTATATTTGAAGGAGTCAAGACCATGGAGTTCATTATTTGCCACTGAATGTGTACAAATCGCCTCAGATTCTAGGTGTGAATCTGACTACTTGTTTCTGCTGAGTATTTGCATAGTTCTTGGTTCTTTATATCATTATCTCTGTTCATAAGACTCGTAAAATTTATATCTGTTCTACCAAGGGAAATTCGAGAGCTTTGAAGGAACCAGAGGAGTGGGATCTGCAGTCATGTAGAATGCATAAAAAGCTCAATTTCTTCTTTATGCAGTTCACTCCAGTCTCCATTTTCCTTGTATAATATTTACTACCAGTGGTAACTGCACTACAGAGAATAGCGTATGAAGAAGAATTATAACAAATTAAATTATTGTGATTTGATCTAGAAATATGTATAAAAACTTATTTGGAGTAGTGTTTGATATTTAGTACTCCAGTAATTCTGCTTTTTGTCGTTATAAAGCTCTGACCAAGACCTTCTCTGACTCAGTTTCTGACCAGAAACTGTAACAAGTGACTTTACCAAAAGGGCTACATGGACATATCTGTCTTAGAGGATCTACATTATATATACTTATTGGGATCCCCGCTTATCTTGGAATTTAAGTGACAGAAAGTACATCATTGATCAAGCTCTGGCCTTTCAAGCACAAAGAAAGTTAATAAATATAAAATACTCAAACTCAGTTAATTTTACCCTGCTCAAACCTGGTAACAGTGAACATGATCACAGCATCACATATCTGAACAGTGCACATTAACTGTTAGCAGAATTAAATGCTAACATTCTCGTAATGCCATGACATGTCCCTGTTCTGTGACACTCTGAGCCATGCTGCCTGCCTTACCTAACCTCTTCATACACAGGAATGAAGAGCTTTTTGGCCATTTTGTTCTCAGTTGCAGTAGAGAGAAAGAAGTTGCAGGTAGGTATACTCCCAACAATCCCTAAGCCAGTATTAGTCTCCATTCCTTGGATGAGGGTTAGATAGAATCAGAAAACTAATAAATAGCCTGTGAGATCTTAAAGTCTCATGTTAAGAACATCTGCATTTGTGAGACTAGCTGGTCTAAATACTGGCAAAAGAAGAAGCAAGGAGGAAGGGATTTTTTTTCCCACATCTTTTCCCCGTTTTTCCCTTTTCATCTTTTCTCTGTCTTCTGAACCTTTCACTGTCCAAAAGGCCATCTACATTATTTGCCAAACTCATAGCAAAGGATGCAATGATAGTGCCCACCATCAGCTGAGTCTCTGGTCCTTTTTGCATTCATAAGCTGGCTTGAACAACGTGTCCTTTGCATTTGTGAGAAGATTTTATTATCAAATAACACACACTTTTTTTTTTTTTTAATTTGTAAACTTATTGTCGGAATCATAGACTACTATATTCACAGTTAGTATATGCATTTGAAAATCAAGTGGAAAAGTTGCCCTTGGTTTCATAGGAACTTGAGAATTGTTAAAAACATACTGTTGCCACTTCAGATAGGTCAGTTGTAAGCCTAGCACAGAGAGATTCCCTTTTGATCTGTTTTGCTGCATTTGGGACAAATACATTGAGATACTCTAGACGCGCATCCTGAAGATTTCCTTTTGTAGGTTTTTATGGCCATTTCTCACACTGCATTTATGAACTGTATTTAGACATCAGTGAAGAAGAGTGAGATTTTTTCTGCCACCGTTTTCTATATGGCAAGGGTAAGGGTTCAGTCCTTCCAGTGTGCTTGTCCTCATTCATTGGAGGTACTAGAAGCAAACATTGTATTTATACATCTGATCTGAAGAGATGCAGAATCTGCAGCTTTTCAGATTTTCATTATGTTCACCTTTTCTAAACAGGTTATCCTTATGTATTGTGCATTGTTATTTGTATTTGACTTTCATAAAGATACTCAATTTGCCTAAGATCCTGAGTGAGGCAGAAAAGTGGTATCACCTTAAGAACAGAAATGTTCCTAGTCTTGTTTATGAGTAAAGAAACAGAATTAAATCATGTGGACGAAAAGATACATGACACTAATTCCTTCTGTGGGTATGCACATCATGTGAGTATGTACAAGACTGAGTGGCTCCCCTGAAAAAGAAAATTTCCAACTGAAAAACTATATTATATTTTTTCATTATATGTATATAAATATATATTTAAAGAAATATATAGTTTTTTATAATCTGAAATAAAACCAGAATTTTCTGTGAAAAAATCAATTATTAGTTTGGGATTTATAGGATTTGAATGTTTCATCAAAATTATTTAAGAAAATTGAGTTTTGTGTTGGGCACATTTCATATAAATCTAACATGGCATTATTATTATTGTATTGCTACTCAAGGAGTACATATACCACTGGTGTAAAATGCTTGAAGTATGACATTTTTGTTTTGAATATGTTGTCTTTTGACTTGTTCAGTAATTGTTAACATTTCAAAGGGAAAAATGAAAAAGCAAAGAGAGAAGCCACAAAGAATGAAATGAAATCCAAAATGCATCTTGTAGGTTAAGACATAAATCTCTTCCTGAGATAAACTTTGAACTGAGGAGCAAAACTTATGGCATGTCAAAACAAGAGTTCACAGGCCTGTGCAACTAAAAAAGGCCTTTACAACAGCTTTGTAGCAACTGGATCAGATTAAAATGCTTAATGAAAATTTTCATTAATTCTAATATTACTTAGTCTCATCTGCTAAGGAAAAAATATTTCTTCTCTTTGTTTTCACATGCTAGACTCTATAGCCTGCTATAAAATCTTCATTTTCATAACGTACGTGATTAACCTACAAGTTGTGTAAATGTTTTGACACATGCATACTGTTTCTTTTTACATATAAAAAATAATTGCCCCACTATCCATCATATTATAAACTGTGACAAACTGCATATATGTGTTTCTTCTTTACATGTTTTTAGCTGTAATAATTCAGCTGTTTTCTTTGATTTGGAAATTTTACAGCTTTCAAAAGTTCATGGGTAGGAAGGAGAAGGTTACTATGTGAAAACACTTTATATTTTACTGTCTTGTGTAAAACATATCAGAAAAAAAACCAGTTAAAAAAGTGTATGTATTACAAAATCAATTTTTAAAAATCACCTTTTCAAATACAACAATAGTTTCATTAATGTTTAACTGTTTGGATTTACATTTTATCTTGAAGATAACTGCTTTAAAGCTGATAAATTTTTTATTTTAGTTTTACACATTAATATGGTTTTGTTTAAACAGAAGTATTTATTTAACAGTTTTAATAATAGTGGTATTATCTTAGTGAAGCTAAGAGTTTTTTTGTTCCAATAGTTGCAAGTACAGTAATTATCTTTCTGTTACTTTTTTAAAGCAGTACTGCAAACATAGTTATTTAAGAGACGCATTTCAGAGTAAATATCTTTAAAATATATAGAAAATATATGATATAAAGATGTCTGTCTGGAACATAATGAATATTTACATACTAATTTATATCATATTAATTATTATAATTAATTTATATTTGTATATTAATATATATTATGTTAATTGTCATTACATTTGTGAGTGTATTTTACTTAAAAATCTTTCCAGTTAGAATGTAAGCATTGTTAAATTTTCTATTCTGACTGAAACAAGTCTAAACCTTTTGGTAATCTAAAGATAAAGGCAGTAATTACTTCAGAATTGAATCCATTGTTGAATGGGGACAAATATAAAAAAAAAAACCAGGTTCTAAAGCCACTTATGGGTGTTGGAACAAATCAAAGCAAATTTCAAGTGAAGTAGGAGTAAAACCTATTTGTTTTGATTCAATCTCGTTATGTTAATAAAGTACTTTGAAAAAATAGAGGAGTTTTACCTGTGGTACAAGTCAGTAGTAAGAAAGGGAAGTGTGAAAAGAAATGAAGATTTGGAGAACAGAAATAACAAGATGAAAGAGACTTGAAAGATTAGTACAAGGCAGGTGTGGCATGGACAGATTTAAGCCCCATTCAAATCTGGGGTTCTGTTTCTGGTTTTTGGTGTTTATCAGAATTATAAATTTCAATTCCCATCTTTTTAACTTACGATATTCTACACATTTGATTAATGGTTTGGTCTAGAAGATTGCTTTGTGGTGAATGCTTATTTGGAAATACCAGTTTCTACCCTTTATTTGTGTCAGTAAGTTCTGGTGCTTGCACATGCTTTCACTGACATAGTTTGCATTTTCTAACATACATCTCAGTGTGGGACCTCTGTGTGTCTTTTAATGGCTGTCTTGTGTTGGCAGGCTACATTCATTGTTCTGGCAAGATTTCTTATGGAGAATGCTGTTTTGTTTAAACCTTGATGGATTTGGGTTTTTGGTTTATTGTCAAAAAACTAGAAGGAAAATAAAAAAGAAAGGAAGTTTTGAGGACAACTGTTCTAGAAAATTAACTTGAAGCAGTTGTTCCAAACAACTTCAGCTTGAGGACTGAATTTTCTTCACAAGTTATACAAAGATGGGATGTGTTGTTAGACTAACAGACACTGCTGGACATAAACAGAAAATTATCTTCAACCTGGTATATGAACAGAAAAGTCCCTTTTTGGTATGTCCTTATTGGAAGGAAATCTCTGCAAAGTCTAATAAAAGGAGACAGGGGTGGGATTTCCCCATCAAAATTCATGTCTAATCCCAGAAAAGGTGGGTTGTCTGAATTAAGTGCAAATCTCCATCAAGGTAAATACCTACCTGAGCAAGTGGAAACAGTATTGCATGTCATTTTGAGGTGTTAGGTCTTAAAACAGAATTCCTACTATAAAAAACTATTCTGACAGATGATATTCACCCCAAAAACTGAATCCAACAATAAAAGAAACAGGAAAAAACTGAGCAGAAAAAAAGTGTTCCATGCTAAGCATTTCCTCTAGTTCAAACACTCATTGGTAACCTTCAATTTAAAGTATCTCTACTAGGATTAAATAGATCTTAAAAACCTACAGTTTTCACTAGCAAGGTAAAATATTTGCAGTGTTTTAGTCAGTCTATTCCCAATCTAAAGGTGTGAACCATGGCAATTTTTTTCAAACTCCTTCCCTATGGCAAAACTATTTTTAAAATAATGGCTATTGACAAAACTATAAATGCTTTACAATGAAAATAATAAATAAATAGTTGCAATATGTACTATGGTTATTTGTGTGCTGCTATTATTTTCCCTACTTTGTCATTTGACTCTAGCTCTGAATGCCACAGCTAGCCAAGTGTTCAATTTTTTCCATCACAGGAGTATGGTGGTATACTTTAGCAATACAAGGCCTTGTTGTTAAACTGTGAATACACCAATGGACCATTCAGAATGAAAAAGTATTTTTTTCAATAAATCAAATCCTGAATGTCAAATAGACAATCTGAACATTGCACCTTTGCTAAAGCTTCATTTTCTACCTTGTCTAGAAGGTCTACACTCATCCTCTATATGAATAACCAATGAAGATATAAGAAAATATCTTCCTTTTCTCTGACTCCTTTTCCCTATATTTCCTTTATTTTTTCAGCAATTTTTATGTGACGCCACGTCATTGTTTTCTTCCTGTTTTTGGAGAGCACCAAACTGCTATTTGCCCTCCCACAGAAGAACTCCTTCTGCACTTATAGTTGTGAAGGAGGCATACTTATTTCTCACCTCCATGAGTTAATATGATGCTCACATCTGTTTATGAAAGTGCAGTCACTTGTATGTTTTTTTGAAGTGATGTCCATTTTGCCTGGTTAGGGAGCACTGATAAGGATTTCATTTGGGGACACTTTTAATCAAGCATCTAAATAAACTTTGAATGATAGTTAACAAATTGTTTATGAGTTTCAATTCCAGACATTTGATCTTTTTGCTTCGGTCTCTTAAAGAGACATTTGACAGTTTGTAGTGTTCTCACTGCACTAATGATTGCCTGTCAAACTATCCATTTGTGATTTTTTTTTTCCACCTATAAACCTACACATTCATGTTGCAATGTTTAACATTTCTGTACAAAGGTGTAGTCTGCATACCTTTTAAGGTAAGGCAAACCAGTAGCCTAAGCATGCCCTTCTCTTCCTTTTAACACCAGAAAATGTAAACCTTTATTTGTTTAAATAAATTAGTGTGAGCAAACACATATATCTGTCTTTGATGTGGGTCATATAGATATTTCTAATTCTATGTGGGAGAACTTTTTTGGTTTTCTGAAAAGGCACTAATACTAGATTTTGATTTGTTTTAGCCTGCCTCATACAGTCACTTTTCTTGTATTCAGTCCAAGTGCAAGTTGAAACTGATAAGAGCTGACAGTGTTTGTTTTATTGTGAACCTTATTCATCCTGATATTTAGTTATGTTTCCATGTGGACTTATAATGTGGTTTAATAGTTTTATTTTACTCTTGTGATTAGTTTCTGTTTGTTCTAATTTCTTTTTGACTCTTTCTTGACCTTGAGGTGAAAAAACACAGAAGATGTATTCCCTCAATTTAATGCCAGTCTGAGGTGTTTCTCCTGCATCATCAGATCAATGAAAAGTAAATAGCCTACATTTCTTGTTTCACAGTGCAGTATTGATCTTTCTTCAGCTTTTGCTTTCCTTTTTCTCTGCGTCTTGTGTCTTTCAACCCCTGGGACCAAAGTGATTGCCATAGATTGGACAAGCTAACAAGCGCATGATAAGGAACTGGTGTTTTGTGGTATACTCACATTCTCATGCCTGGTATATAAAGCCTGGACCTCTCCGCATTTAAAGAGAGGTGCCATTTTGTGTATGGCACAAGTCACTATGAAATAGAGCCACAGGGAAGGCACCGGAGCAGCAGAGGATTTTATTCTCCACACCAATCTTTTATTCCTGCAGCTGGTGCCAAGCTGGGTGAGGACATTACTCCTCTGAAAAGTAAGACAAGTAGCCTGCGAGGAATGCCACAAGCTGCTTTTTTCTATGGCAATGTATGGGATGGTGACAGCCCATGGGTAAGTCTGAACTCAATCTTATAATGACCGTGATATGTGTGTCAAGTCCTATTTAAATTTGGAGCGGCAGAGACCTATGCAGAAAGTTTGAGAGAAGAAATGGAAATATACAATTTCTAGTTGGAAATGGGACAGTCAGCATCATGTAGTGAGTATATTTTGCAGTTCAGCATCAGAATGGGAAAAATTGAAGTCAGTATTTTATTTAGTAAATGAACTGAATTCATCTAGTAACTTGGGGGAGGTTGGTGGGGCTGAGGGGTTTATGCTTATTTTTTTCAAAATATTGTGGAAAGTATTTTCCCTTTAAATTTTATATAAATGGCAGAACCTTAGTTTTTAATGCTTAGGAATACTGCCTGTAGTGTCTACCTGTCCTGAAGTGTTACAAAAATTAAGAAATCAAATCTCTTTCAATTTTCTCTCTGGGCCCTTGTGCAAAGTGATTACTGTTACAGAAAAGTTGTTAAATGAATAAAAGATATTACATTACATGTTATGCAGTGTATTGTTTTTTTCAGGGACATAGGTATTTGTGCTGGGCAGTGTAGAAGTTTTCTGATGTTGCTTTAGGTTTCTGAGAATGCTGATTTTGTCCCCAGTTGCTTATTAGTCCCTAAGGCTGTTAGATTGCTATCACACTATTCTGTTGTAAATTAGTCTGATGTAACTTTTCATGTAGTTACATGAGTTGGTTACTGAATATATATAATCCCTCAATATAGCATGTTCCAAAGTAGCAAAACAGTAGTAAAACAGAAAAAATCTATACAGTATGTAAATACTTGATATTTTACCTGCAATCTGGTAAAGCATTTATTATTATTATATATTTTCTTTTCTATATTAGTATTTCTATATGTGTTTGTGGACATGTTATTTTTACATTTTTTATTATAGTGTTGCAGTAGCTAAGATGATTCCTGTACTAATAGGTAGTAAACTGAATTCTGTATTCTTATGTTATTAACAGTACAGTGACACATGGTTTTCATATTTCCCATGGACATCACTGCAATGCAGTTTGGTGGAAATGTTTTCAACTCTACGCTTTTATAATGTGGATCTTTGTTGTTTAATGTGTTTTTAAAAAGTCAGTGTATACTACACAAATTATTCCTAATGTAGGAGCTATTCTGTCTCTTTCTAGTTTTACGACATTTTACACTTCTTGGAGCTAGATGATTGTTCTAACCCAAGCTATTATGTAATCCTTAGGGTAACCCTGCTGCTGATTTGAACGCTATTAATTTTCTATTATAGTGTGCTAAAGATGTTCTACAGTGTGAAGCTCACCTGCATTATTGAGTCAATGACCAATTGCAGAGTTACTCTGTGGCAGTTGGAGCTTAACTCAACCCTTTGGGATCTCATTTATTATTTGCAGATATTGATTCTGGAAAAAGAAAAAGCTAAGATGTGTGAATCTAATACTGAATTAGACCTAGCCTACAGCTGTTAACTCCTAATGGTCTCCTTACTATACGTGTGTCAACTGAAGCTTGTATTTCTTTATGTTTTCATGTACAATAAGCTATTTGCTGCTACTGCACAAATATTTAAATTCTTCTATGCAACCTGCTTAGACAGATATCTGCTATATTTAAATTGAATGGTTTTAATTATTTCCCTTATTCCTTGTTAATATAAGAGATCAAGAAAATACTTTAGGCATTCAAGTTTAGTTAAGTTTTACATAATTTCCTAGAATTTTTTATAAAAATGTGTATAAAAATTTTTATAAAAATTCCTAGGACAACTGTGCTTTGTTCTTGTGAATTTGTCTTCAGGACAAGTGCTATAGTAGTGTAACATTAAGTAATCAAGAAAGGATATAATCTCCAATTTTCTCCTACCAATTGTCATATCAATATGGTGACTCTCCAGCTCCTCTTCTTGCTGTAATGACTTCATATAACCACAGCAAGAATCGTAGTAAATACCATTTCTTTTCCCCCTCTTCTTCTCCTTTCCCACTATTTTATCTGAACATAAATAAAAAAGCTTCTGGAAATTTTGTGTACTTGATTCACTGGTGTTCCATAGTCACCTAAATGCCCTTTATTATGGACAGTAAAATTCTTATAAAACCAATCTTCATCAATAACTTGACAAACCCCAAATCAGTAACAGACAAGGTTTTATACAAAACAGAGGAATTTAAATATTTTACATAGGAAAACATGGGAAGGAAATGAGGGGAAGGTGGACTTGGAAAGGAGTGGTAGATGAAACTAGCCCATGTTCTTCAGAAATTTGATTGTTAAAAAAACTGGATACCACAAAGACAATGTCTGGCAGAAAAGTGGAGTGTTTTGGTGACTCCACTTTTAGAGACATGTCAGTGCCTACTCTCAGGCTATATTAAGACTTCTCATAATTTTTTTTTTACTGATTATTCACTATGAGCTTTCTATAGTCCAAAGCTGTCTTACATTGTCTAGTCCCTCTTAAGAGCAAGGAAAGAGCTGTGTACCCTGCTGTAGTTTGTGCACTTATTAATATTTAGATAGAAAACAGAAACAAAGATAAATGCAGTTAGATCTACTGTCCCAGCAGGAGGTAAGGAACATTTCCCTTCCAGTAACTTTATAATTTTGTTTACAGATAAGTAAAGTATGAAGATAATTGGTAATAAAAGACAGCAAGCAGATGTTTCACAAAGTAGCTTAAAAATAGCTTTCCTGGCATTCAATCTTTATGCTCAAACTGGCCTTCTGATTTAGTTATCTATTACAGGCAATGAGAAGGTATCCTTTATCTGACTCTGACTACAATGTCAGAGGCCACATGGCAGCATAAACCTGTGCATTTCCACAAGCTGGGGAAACTGGAACCTGGGGTGGGGTTATATTTAAAATGAATCTTTGGATTAAGTTTTGTAAACATTTAAATTATATTAACTAAATAACATGTAAGATAACCAACCATCTCTAAGTTCATGTAAATATAGATGTGAATGTGATTTATATTTTATTCCTGTCCTTTTAAAAATAGTTATTTTTAATACTGTGAATATTGATTATATTCCATTTACAGATGGACAAATACAAAAACGTCCCATTCCTGTGCTGTAGAAGTACTTGAGTAAGGTCCTGCAACACAGAATCCTAATCTAAGATTCAAAAGTACCTGACAGGTGAAGGCCTTCTGTAAGATAAAAGATACCTTATGAAGTGGGAATTGGCAATTTCAGCACTGAGGACTCTTCTTTTAGTGGGTAGTGTTAGCTGGTACAGGAAGCAAAAGATAGAAGGAGAGAGTGCTTAGTCTCAGGAATTCTCTCCAGGTTTGCAAAGCCTTTAGAAATGATGCTACTGCAGGTTGGGTGGAAGCACGCTTGTCAGCCTCTTAATGTAGCACTGCAAGACTGCACAGTAATCACTGTGAAGTGAATAAAGCATAAGGAAAAATCAGCCACAGAGCAAAAGACTCAGAAATATATCTATAAATATTAACCCAAGTTCTGCTAAAGACTTTTGGTAAAGATGTTGGAGCATTGTCAATACATGCTACCTGAAATCTCATTAGTCGTGGAGATGGCTACATTTAATCCTGGTTAACCTCCTGCAGGGTGCAGACCTAGACTCTAATGTTTTTCTTTGGATGGGAGGTAGTGTATTAACAAAACTAACATAAAAGGTGCTGCTCTCCCCTTGTGGGTTTTCCAGCAATTCTCTGCATCCAGAAAGCAGGCATACAGCTAATGTACAGATCAAGAAGTATCTTCACAAAATGAAGCTATAAATGTTTTCTCTCTTAAATGATCCAGGGAGCTATCACTCTTTTCCTAAAAACCTAGTGATAAAAACACTTGCCTACACCATGCTTGTGCTTGTACTTAGCTCTCTCTTCATTTAGTGTTGAACATGTCTCATTTAATGATTTGAGTACCAAGAGCTGGCTTATTGGGATGTAGTCCTGAAGAGCTTTCCACATGGTGTATAGGTTCCTATGTGGCCCAGCCAGGCAGAGACTGGGTACATCTGCATTTCTGAAAGAGGGGTGAGAGACATATGTTTCTGGTGCCTCATATACATAAATACACTGTACACAAACACACACACATATATACACACACATTACGTATTCTATCCGTAAGGCTGGAACAGTTCATATCATTAGATGAAAGTTGCATTTTGTATCTGGAAAAAGCAACTTAGATTTGTTAAATACAAATAAATTTTAAAGAAAATAACCCCCAAAACAATTTCCCTCAGGACTAATTTTCATCTTAACATGAAACTTTTCTTCCAAACCAAATTATTAAATACCTTAAAAATATTTTGAAAACATCAGGGGTATCCCTGGCAGAACCACCCACATTTCCTTGATGGCTGAAAGGGGATTAAATCTTTTCTAAGTGTGTTGAAAGATGTCTTAAAACACTGAAAATAATGCAAGATTTCAGATTGAATAATTTAGGTAAATAAAATGTTATTAAAAGCTGGGCACTGGTTACTATGCAATAGCCATTATTATTACAATAACCATTATTTTATGACTTCTCCAACTGCAGTTGCTTCTTTGAATGGAAGAGTATGATCCAGTATTTTGAAAGGTATTTACATTGTAATGCATGTGGTCAAATGTTTCAGATTTTTTCTAAACTTCCACTTAAAAATTCAGTCTAATGTGCGACAGAGAAGTTTGTAAGGAAGTTAACCCTCAATAAAAGCTATTTAGTAAAAAAATTATTATGTGGAATGCTGAGAATTCTTTTCCAAAAATGTGACGGAGTCCCCTATTTCTTTCTTACTCTGAAATAACTACCTTCACTTTCACCATTAATAGTTCAATTAAAAAAAATAGAAGATTATTCTTAAGGAAAAATCTTTTCACTTAATCAATGATGTTAGGTAATTACAGTTCACTAGATTCATATAGTTCTTCCTATTGTTATAGCACTTTCAGTTCAATAATTTATTTCCCATATAAAGTTTGTTTCTATCAAATGCCATGATCTACTAAAATAGTATTTGGAAAGGCTGGAAGTCTACAGAAATACCGACATTTTAAAGTATGTATCTGTTCAGCTGTTAGGCTTTAGAATGCATACACTGATTTTTAAAATAAATTTCATAAAGTTTTCATGACCGTGTTTATTTAATGAATTTACTAAATTTTATAATCTTTTAAGCAAAAATAGTCTACCAAAGGCAGTTCTTCCCCATTTCCTCTGTTCACACACAGGTACCTGCTATAGTAAAAATGAATAGAGATCCACAAGAGACAAGGACTCTGTGGGATACAAGTCCTATGTACATATTTGCTTTGCAGATTTCTGTTAAAAACTTATCTTTGTTTGCTTATCGTCTAAATTCTTATTTTAATGTTAAATAAGAGGAAAATTCAAACTTAACGTCTTAAATAGATTTCAAAGATAAAAGTAGAAAGTCCATAAAGTTCCATATTTCTTTCTTCTGTCTCTTATGAATCTTTCTCTACGTATATAATTCCATTTAATAGAGAAGACGATAAGACAGTACTTAACAAAGAATCCTTGGAACATTCTGACTGCTCAGAAACAGTAAGTAATTAAAAAGCCAAAGAGGAAGAATCTCTTTTCCAATTCTGGATATTTCTTGACAAGAGATGAGACTACTGCCCAGCATGGACCACCAGTGCTGAGGTGGGGAGCATATTGGGGATTCAATGAGTCCAAACTGGGCAGTGACGGGAATCTCAGCACTCAGTCTTTCCCTGATCCCAGAAATATTAACCTCATAACACGTGAGATATTATTCATCTATGATTACTGAAATATAGTTCATCAATATATTACTAAGCATCTTATTTTTATCTAAAAATCAGTTAACATATTCTAAAATCACATTGATTCCTGACAGAGGAAAAAGGAAAATAAACTACAAGGATATAAAACAAGTAATTGATTACATTCAAGTTTTTCTCATTGAATTTTTGTACACAATACTTCTTAACTGAGTCAATTTACAATTCCTTCCATTGCAACCTCTTTCAAATATAGTCAGAATGTAAGACTAATCATATGTAACATTAATATACAATATGTTTAAATTATTACAGAGTTTGTGGTCAGTGTTCTAATTCAGATATTTTCTTCAGCACCTTTCAGACTACAAATGATATACAATATGAGGAATTTCTTCTGATGTTCATTGGAAGTGAACACTGCAAGCGACTGACCAAGTACTCCCTCTTATAAGCATTCCTTTTCCATTTCTTCCTGTTTAGAAAAACATTATGTGCTGAATGTGTTGTGATCTGAGACACAGTGTCTGTTCCAGGTTAGTCAAGGCCTGTGACAAAATTAGATTGTATGAGGGTGCAATGAAAAGAGCTGTAGTTAGCACATTTACAAGAGCCAGGCTGACATATTATTTGCTTTTATATATCTTGAGGCAATGGAGATATTCTTACATGATTATGTCCTCTATTCTTGCTTCAGTTTGTAATTGCCACCAGTTGTAATTTAGAATAATAGTGATACAAATTTTGCTTAGACTAAATTTTATTGTAGATTAAATTTTACATAAATGTTGACAGTATTTATTAATAAAGGCCAGATTCTGAAACTGTACATGTCAGATCTAACTTGGGTATGACCTAACTTTTTATTTAACATATTTTTAATATTAACGTTTTGAAGCATTAGAAAATGATGGCAAGTGAGAGGACAAGCTGTGAAATAAAGAGAGTGGGATTCTTCCACATTGTTCTAGTTTAAATAAGGTCAGAATCTGATCTGAATATTGATAATGATGAAATAAATTGTCTTTGAGCAAAAAAAACCAGCGAGTTTTGAGGGTGCCCTTTTTCTGTATTACCTACGGATGTTCAATCTAACATAAAAAGCACAGATATGAGTAGTTCTGTGGGCTAATGCCCTTTTTTCTGTTCTCCATTAAAGAGCACACATGGAACCTGAATAGGGAGCATTGGAGCAAGCCAGAGATATTACCTTCATCCACTGGGAAATGCTCCAAAGTTTTTCTTGGTCCTAAAGCTTATTAGATAGCCTTTGATATGGAAAACAAAATGTAACCCTATCAGACAGAGGGCCAGTCTGGCAAAGTGCAAGGAGAAAAATTAAACAGCCACTCTACCTGTTTCTTTTACCCTATTATTTGTATTATACTGTTTTTACTATGCACCATATCAGAAAACTGTATGATATATAGACAAAGATTTTTTTTCCCAATTCTTGTATTAATAATATTGTCAGGGTCCTAACCTACTATGATAACAAAATATTCCCATCTCCCTCATCATGAAAGAACCTGATAGACTAATTATATTATCTACAGCTTTGTAATATTTGTGGTTAGAGCACAGTAGATTATTTTAAAAACGTTTTGAATCAGTCTTTAGAGGTTTTGTTTTTTTGGGTTTTTTTTAATATTCCTTTACAAATGTAGCATTACACTATATTTTGAAATATTTAGGGAGGGTCCTAAAGCTCTTGGAAATTCTATAGCTTTCAAGAAAGGAAAAAAAGAACAGTATCTAGTTGTAGGTACCATGTTATGGGTAAATGATGCTTTATACACAGCTAAAATTAATTCCATGTGATTTTTTCTCCCTCAGGAATCAGGCAGCCTGAAAGTTACTTCATGGATTCTTAAATTAGAAGTACCTTATATAATAGTTTCAGCCAAATTTCCTACAAATTGTAATGGTCAGTCTCATATTGTAGATTCTTGTGTGATACTTTGGTTGTTGCTTTGGGTATTTCAGTAACCTGTGAATCAGTGTCCCTCTTGTAGCTCTTGTCTGAACAGTCAGTAGCTCACTGTACCCCACTTGCAATGAGTAGAGGAGATGGCTATTTTAGACCAAGCAATTATAAACCACACATTCAAACCACCATTCAAATCTTCCAGAACTGACAAAGTGACAGAAAAATACAGATTTCTAACCTGTGCTTTGCAAAACCAAATTAAAACATTACCTGGTGGATTTTAGTTTGGAGGTGTTTGGATAACATTCATCAGAGCATGGAAGTTTCTATGTATGCCCAAAGATCTGTTCCTTGAGAAGAGACAATATTTCTTGTGCCTGTCAAAAGAGACCATTGAAAATCTGGAAAACAGAGAGCAGAAATTGGAGCTATTTTGATAGGACAGTTGTGTTGTGAGAAAAAAAAACCAAATTGATGTTATATACAAAATGTTTGTGTGTTTCTCTGTTAGGGACAAGCAGACTTTTTTTCTTTTTCAGCTTTAGTTTTACAGTGATCTCAGTGCTCTTGATTATCTTGAGCTGAAGAAGAACTTCAACCAGACTAAAGCTACTGCTTCAACCACTTGAATTTCCTGTGGAATGAGTATGTATTAATCTATTTGGGTGCATAATGTGCACCTCTGCATTTCCAACCCCTGTGCACCTGCAGTTTCTGCAAGTTTAATCTGCAAAGAAAGTTCCTTCAGAAACAGAACATAGAGAAAAAACCCTCTGCTTCCAAATTAAATTGATTATGGAGTCAATTGGCAAGAGGATTCTTGGCACAGGTGTTCATTCATGGTCCTAAGGAGAACCTGAATTTTCTCAACAATGTGCATTTAAAATCACATTTGTTCTGAGCTATTAAGATTCCTGAAAGTGTAGAAATGAGGAAGCTTTGGGGGTTAATCAGGACTGGACTATGATCATGTCTCCCTATAATTTATTAATTCACTTTCACATTTATTCTTGAAAACCTATCATTTATTCATAATGAAAAGTATCAAAATATGAACACAGGCTCAAGCAGGATCTCTTAAAATCTAACCCTGATGAAGATACATATTTATTCTGTACTCTTAGGTGAGTCCCTCAAGCTCCATAGGTCAATTTGCACATCTGTACAGTATAAGTGACTTGAGTGAGGTACTGAAGAGATTAGTTAAGTTGTAACACACTTTAAAGATTAATAAATAAGCTAATGTCAAAGATTCTTTTTTTCTTGGTCTTATGTATTGGTAAATGCTGCTTCTCAATCTGAGAAAGGACAAATAGAAGCTCTTCTGCATAGTTACTCAGAAGGGCACTAGTTTTTCGCATGTAGTTGTGATATACTTAATATTACTGATGCTAAGAGTTTAGATCATATTGACCTGAGTGGCTGTACTTGGAGAAAAATATGACTAAAAAGAAATGTGCAGGAATCAGTGTAAAGAACCTCAGAAACTAAGAGTTCCTCAGTTTGCTATGGATCTCTTACTATTTTTTGATTACTAGAAGCTACAGACAAATAGAAACAAAGCTTTATTCTCTGAAATACTAACAGCTTTACAGTGGGGTCAGAAACAATCTAGTTGGAGTGGATCTTGCAAGAGGAACTCAGTGACCTGCACCTCTTTCCTCTGTTTCCAGTTATCCTCATAATACATGCATATAATTTTTCTCCAGTCCTGTTTTCAGCCTGACAATCATTGAAGAACCTATTTATGTTGCACAGGGAGGACGGCTTGGCTCCTGAATATGAATCACGCAGCAGAGAAAGTCGTGCAGTTACACTAGGCTGAGACTTAAAAGCATGCAAATGATGTTTTTAGATGAAATTTGAGTAAGATGCATCCACTACTTTTGTTTCAAAACTGTTTTAATTTTGGCGTTTGTTTTACACTGCCCATGTAATTAAAACGAGAAACAGTAGAGATGCCTTCAATGCTGGATTATAAATTTAATTTTGACCTTGGAATTCATCTTATGGCTAACTATTCCACATTTTTGGGGTTTTTTTTTTTATTAAGGATATAGAACAACTCCAAGTACCATACAAGCAAAAAAAATAAGGGATTATGGTCAAATTTTTGGTTTTCTGTTCTTCACTAGTAAAGTACTTATGTTACTAAAAGTGATCTGAAACATATCAAGCATATCAAACACTTTTAACTAACAACTGATATTAAAAAGCTCCATATCCCCTAAGATGAAAAAAAGGCTTAAGTATATGCATAATTGAATTCTGCAAGACTACTCATATGAAAATTATTCATTATTTTAAGTGGTTGTAAGGCTGGCATATTTCTGATTAAAGATCTATGCTGGGTATTGCTTACAGCATCTTATGTTGAAATTGTACCAACTATTTTCTAATTATTTGTCTGAAAGCTTAATCCCATATTTTCTCATGTTTCAGGAACTGTGTCATCTCGGGATAGAAATAAAAACTTTTTGCAATGTTAGTTAATGACGGGCAATTTTAAATTTGTGGTAAATTTGGGATTTTTATATAGGAAAAATACTGTCAGACACTGAATGGTCAATGTTTTGCTTGGGTGAATGTATAATTCTCAAAAACTATGTTGCTGTACCTTGTGGAAATTTGTTTTACAAGTAACAGATGTAAATCTCCTGCAGATGAAAGCATTGTTCATAGGATGTTAAATTTATCTTACCTTGCACAACAGAGCTGATCTCTATAAATAATTTTATTATGCTTTTTTATAAACATTTTGGAAAGAGAAAATTCTTGGTTTAACACAATAACATATTGTATTTTCATTGCCCAAAGAATTAGATTGATTATAGTGGCATCTAAGATTGATAATACAGAGATTTATATTATGACACCCATTGTTTTAGTGCTAGGCTGCAGGGGAATTCTTCCTTAAATGCATCCTTGTAGAAAATACTGACCTAGAGGACTTCATTATTCAAGCTGGAGAGACAGTCACTACTTAACAGTAATAAACGGTTTCTGTGTTACATAGAGAATACTTCGGAAAATATGAGAGTTGTCAAATCTCTTGAAAATCCTGTCTTTATAGTACACATGACACTAAAGCTATGGCTGTATTTTCTGTTAATAAAAGCAAAGGCACAAGCAGATGTGAAGGATATCATGGTATACTGACAGGAAGCTAAGAAAAATGAGTACTTTTTTGAGGAGCAGAAAAAGACACAGGGCAATGACCTTGGGAAGATTTAATAGATATAGTTTGCTTTTTTCCCTTCGTTTTGTTCTTTCTTTCTATTTTTCATTTTTTAATGGGGAAAATAAGGATTATGCAAAGTATAAAGTTAGCAGGTAAAGTTTAGGTATACTAATTAAAATTCATCTTTATGTTTCGAAACAAAATCAGGTAATTAGAAGGAAAAAATTAAATTATTATCAAACGCAGAAAAAACTTTCAGTGACTAAAAATTTCCAATACTATGGCCAAACTTTGGTCATGCCAATACCTACTTAAGATTAGTTATCCTATATTTGAATGATTCTTGTACTAACATGAATGTTTGAACCTGAATGAAGAAGACAAAAAAATCCTGCAGCAGCAGTGACTGTGGTGGTCACTCCACTTCATGTAAAACCAAAAATAAGTGGTAGAAGTTGACGATCCATGATGGAATGATATTTCAGTTGGTCAATCATAATTTTAGAGGAGGGAAAGAGACAATAAAATTTTATTGAAAGCCAATTATAAATTAGGTATATAATTGATATTCTCTTCTCATATCCTTATATCTATTTATGCCCTTGTATATACATGGGTAAAAATAAAGTATGCTCTCGGGACTGTAAAATAAATGCACGTACCAAGCATCTTCTATCTGGCCATGACCAACATCTTAACTTGGACTGAATTGTCTCTTGTTTCATAGGCTGTGCATTCTGTTTTATTCAGAAAAGTAAGAAAAAATTACAAAACAGAATCATAACTAAGTAAGCATATAAAGAGGAATGGCCAAAAAATGAGAATTTGTTTTTTTGTATTGTAAAAGTCACAAAATTTCTATCTGAGACCACATGTTCAAATGCACCATTTAACTGTAGAAATAATAGGCTTCATTTTCATCCATGCAATTGAATAATAACATACTGTGAGCTGCTAACACAGCCACAGACAAGTTTGACTTTGGCTGTCACAGCACAGTGTAATCTGTGTATTTTGAATGAAGATATAATCAAACTGCTTAGCAAAACAACAGGAAATCTTGAATTTGCTCGTTGTATCAAAGAATGTTAAGTATATTTACTGTAAAATGAACCTTGTTTTGGACAGTCACTTTCAAAAGCAATTTCACGTCAAACAAAATTGCCACTATTCTGGTTCTCATGCTCATCTGCTAAGGCACTTCAGCATCTTAAATGTACAAATCCTTTCTTCCTTACTCCAGAGCACTGCTACAGTTTTGGCAACGCTTTAAGAGTAGGTCAAAGGTCTGTGTCAGTGTCTTCACTTTTCTGCAGGTTTCTCTAATTATTATTATTGCACTGGGTTTAATATCATATTCCTGTTTTGGTTTTTTTTTTTTTTTTTTTTTTTTTTTTTGTTTTTTTTTTTTTGATTGGGGCAGGATTGGTATTTGGTTGTGTGAGTGGAAACACTAAAACTTCTTTCTTTTCATAATAGCACTCATATGCTTTGGTGGGACTACAGAACCCTGAAATCATTGATTTCTGCAGCAACTTGCTTAGCATTGAGCAAAGGTCAGGGAGGTTGTGTGGCCATGTTGATTTGTAACCTTTCACATGTTCTTCTCAACAACTTTATCTGTTTTCATGACTTTAATTACCATTTCTACACACAAGACCCAGATTCATCTCTACCCCAATGACCTTTTTTCCAGTGCTAAAATTCTCATTTCAGTCGTGAAAATGCTTTTGATTATTTAAGAGACTCTCATAAACTCTGTGTATTATGCAAAAGTGAAAATCTTGTTTCCTACTTGAGCACTGGGAGCTCATTTGAGTGGTCTACCTAAACAAATGCAAAATCCATTTCCTATTTAGATCCACAGTCTGACTCTTTGGGCAACCCAAAAATACATAAGAACTCCAAGTAAAAAAAGAGTTTCTGATCACACCTATGAAATTCTCCTGAGTTTCAGCTTCACTGCTAGCCTCTGGTTTACAGCCTTAGGAATTAGATGTCTAAGTTTTTCCTTCATTCTCTTGTCTTTTGTACATTGGTTTCAAAAGCCTGATGTCAATTGTGATACTCCTTGTTCTTCATGGATTATGTGGCTACATTTAGTTAGTTACCAAAACCAGTCAGTCCTGTAGCTGAAACAAGGGAAGGCTGTTCTGTGCATGTCCTTTAAATATGAGTGGACATTGTACCACACCGTTATACACCTGTGTCTTACCTGCTTTGCTCTAAGGAAAGATACAAATGGTAAACATTAAATATTGTTAAACAATTCCAGTGTTTTAGATAGAATCAGAGAATCATGTGGGATAAAAAAAAGCTTTAGGTTTGTCAAGTTTGACCATTAACCCACTACTGCACAGCCCACCACTAACCTATATCCCAAGTACCATATATACACAGCTTTTAAATACCTCCAGGGATGGTGAGCCCACCAAATTTCTGGGCAGCCAGTTCCAAAGCTTGACATTCCTTTCCCTGAAGAAATTTTTCCTAACATCCAATCTAAACTCCACCCACCCCTCTCCCCCCCAGAGCAACAGGAATCCATGTGCTCTTGTTACCTGGTAGGAGACTGATCCCCACCTGGATAAAATCTCCTTTCAGGCAGTTGTAGAGAGTGAAAAGATCTCTTCTGAGCCTCCTGTTCTCCTGGCTGAGCACCCTCAGCTCCCTCAGCTGCACCCAGCCATGCTTGTGGTCCAGACCCTTTCCCAGTTCCATTGCCCTTGTTTGGGCCTGCTCCAACACCTCAGTATCTTTCTTGCTGTGAGGAGCCCAACACTGAACACAGTGTTCAAGGTGTAGCTGCAGCAATGCTGAGTACTGGGGGATGATCACTGTCCTAGTCCTGCTGACCTTTAGATTCTATTAATTGTTATTATTCTGTTGGGTCACTTTCAATAAGTCCCTTCATGTAGCTGTACTTCTCCATTTTTTTGTAAATATTATTCTTGTCCCTTCAGTCTGTAAGTCCTTCAAGACATGAATTGTCTTTTGTATCAGTGTGTCGTACACTGTAGAGTACTGAAAAAAATGGGACTTGACTGGGTCCTTAAGCATCTCACTGTAAAATGATAAGTAATCAATCTTTTTAATTGAGACTTCCAGTCATCTCCTTTCTTTACAGAAAAGGGAATAGAAAATACAGATTTTTTTTTTTTTTAATAAGCAATGGCCTTTAGTGGGCCATTCTTTTGCAAGTAGAACCTCTTTTGAGTTTATACAGGGGTGTACTTTTCTGAGCAGGAACTCAGGTGGCTAACACATTGGTTGGTTTTCATGCAAGAAATTAGCATCCAAGGCTGTATTGAAAGTACATTGTTTGAAGGGCTTGGCTCCTAGAATTGCATAAGAAAATCCACTATTTTTTCTCATAATATCAGTTAAACTTACAGATAAACCTTACAATATCAGTTAAACTTTTTTACAGGAAAATGAAACCATAATCCCAGTATAATCTGCAAGTTTCTATGCAACTTGAGTGTGCCACTGTGTTTTGAATTTATGGGAGACTTTTTCAGGGTGTACTTCAATTTATGTCCAGGATTTGTCCTTCTTTACGTATTGGTAATATATACAGGGAAACGGAGGCTTAGGTTCTATGAATGGCCCGCAATTCAGTTTGCATGAAGCTGATTTATGTTTGAATTGAAACCAGACTGCAATGGAGCATAGCAGGGAAGACAGTTGCAACAAAATAATTAGCAGAGGGTAGGAAGAAGGTGTGTATGGCCAGGGATACTGCATTCTGCAACTGCATTCACAGGCATTCATTTAAAAATGCCAAAATATATCTGTGGTCTGCTCTGGAAGCATTGACAAATAAGTAAGATGTTTCCCCTTTGCAAGAACCAGACTGCTTAGGAAGAGCAGCTAGAGAAAAGCCATATTCTTTCTTGGGTTTCTGTGGCCAAGCTTTGATAGGCGCAGGGGGTTCCACAAGTGGCTTCTGTAAGAAGCTGCCAGAAGCTTCCTCAGAGAGCAGCAGAGCTTCCTCAGCAGAGCCAATCCCCAGCTCCAAAGACAGGTGTGTCACTGGCCAAGGCTGGGCCAATTAGAAATGTTGGTAATGCCTCTGTGATAAGAGATTTAAGACGGGAGAAAGAAAGGTTATTGTGCAGACGTAACTGCAGCCAGAAAAGAGAGGGGTGAGAACATGTGAGAGGAAAAACTCTGTAGATACCAAGGTCAGTGGAGAAGGAGGGGGAGGAGGTGCTCAAGGTCCCCAAGCTGGGATTTTTCTGCAGTGCATGGTGAAGACCACATAGGCTGGGCCCCTGCAGCCCATGGAGGCCCATGAGGATGCGGAGATCCACCTGCACTCTGTGGAGAAGCCCCAGGACAGAGCAAGTGGATGCCTGAGAGGAGCTGTGACCCTGTGGGAGAGGAACTCACACTGAAGCAGCCTGTCCTTGAAGGACTGCACCCTGTGCAAATGTGACCCACACTGGTGCAGTCTGGGGAGGATGGTTGCCTGTGGGATAGAAATATGCTAGGGAAGTTCGAGGAGAACTGTCTCCCGTGGGAGTGACCTCATGGTAGAGTAGGGGACAGACTCCTCTCCCTAAGCAGCAAGAGAAAAAACACGTGATGAAAAATTCTTTAAACACACATGTAGTAGACACCCTTTCTCTTGTCAGTATCCCATGCTGAAAATGGTACGGTATCTGTAGGCAAGAAAAAAAAATCTTTATAGCAGAAGTATTGCCGTGAGAAATTGTGTTGAGAGCAAGCAGCAGGGTGGACAAAGGTGAAAATAAGGGAAGAAAATTAATCTGCATACCCAGCAGGCAATGGTCATTTATATATTCATCTGTTTTCAGCACTGAACTTAGTGAGAGTGTGTCCATTTCATGGTGCCGTGCAGAGAAAATGAAGTGTGTAAGGTCATTCAATAAAGATTAAATTAAAAACATATTCCTATAGCACCCTCAGGGTCCATTAGCCTTGATGAGTGTACAAATACTTTCTTTGTTATATGTGCTCCATCCTGAAAGGGATTGTGTGCTTCTCTCATTATAAATGTGCACCTGAAAAGATTGAACATTATCCCCTCTTTTTTAACTGACCTGTGGCCACTGCTGGGTTCATTAGTGCAGAACATCTTTTCCACTGGCTGAGTCTGCCCTATTGTTTTCACTGGCCAGGGTCAAGTCAAGGGCATTCAGCCTAGATTGGACTCATTTGTCACAGGGTCTAGCAACAAAGCTGATTTCAGCAGAGACGGTGTGAATTTCATGGGGCTGAAATGCAACCTTTGACACGGAGTGCCCAGGGCTGCTCAGGCTTGCACAGATGGCCTGACACCCTTAGATATCTATGAACAAAGGATTGGTGAATTATAACAAAATAAAGTTTCCACAGTCAGCATATATTTTAAGTGTTTAAATTATTTGCAGGCTTGGTTTTTATTATTTGCAGTCTAAAATCACATCTTGAGCATTTGTGATAATCGCTGTGCTTTTTAGACTATGAAGAGAAAAAAAACAATTCAGTAGGGGGCTTACTGCTTAACTGGTGTAACAGTGTAAAGTGTAGCAATTTAGTGTGGAGTGCAGGTTTTCATGGTCAGCAGGAGCCAGCATGAACAATGGGTCGTGCTGAGGTAGCATGTGGAAAATGACTTTAATACACTATACAGAATGGCTTATTGCTTTGGTCAATAGGCTGCAGTGAAGATGGTGTATTCAGCCACTTGGGAAGGTTAAACCTGTCAGGGTACACTGTGACTGATATGCAGGGGCTGCTTATGAGGTCTCTAATGGAAAAACCTGACAAGCAAAGTTATAAAGGTTACAATTGACACATACTTTAGCATTATGCCTTATATTAATCCATTTTTTTTAAAGGTAGGGTACTTTATATTTGTTAGAAATTGATGTCACAATAATGTTAAAACTCTAGAGGAAATGTTTAAACTTCGGAGTAAAATAAAGGACAGGATGCATTGCACCTGCATTACACAGATTAAATATCTCTAAGGACAATAGTCTAGCATATTTAAATCCCACTCTGAGTACATTGTTGTTTTCTTAGACATAGTTATTTGAGTTAAAATTATTTAAGTATGTTATTTCCTAAAGCGGTACATTGGGATGTAGTAGAGTGCACTGAAGAAGTCAGGGTGTTCAGTAACTAAAATCAAGCCCAGTCCTGCTAGATATATCCTTACTTTGGCATTCATTTAAGTTCTAGATATTGACAGGAAAGCTTTTATTTTTCATTTGAAGAGCAGGTTTTATACAGAAGGTGCTCCCCAAGAACCTGGAACAAAAAATCTCAGAAATACTGTTTTCCTTAATGTGATTTATACATGATAACATTACACTGAATTAGCTGAAAACTTGATATGATCCACTTTTTATTGTTAGAAATAGAAGATGGATGCTTTTGTTGGTTTTTGTTGGGTTTGGGGGTTTCTTTAATTGGGCAAGTGGCATTTTATTTTCTACCAGAAATGTGCATAGCATTCTAATGAATATAAAATGCTCTGATATTTGTTGTTAGCAGTATTTATAACCAAAACCATGATGCATTCACTAAAGCACTATATTCAGTAATAAATTTGAGTACACTGAGACTGATTTAAGATACTTTTTAGAGGTAACTGCAGCAGGAATAAAATGAACACTAAAGACATAGAATACATTTTCTGTGGGGTTATTATATCTCAGCTAGGAGAGCAAGATGTACAAGTACAGAGAACCCAAAATAGTTTGGATTTTTTTTCCTTGTATTGTGTTGGGTTCTTGGTGATCTAATTCACTTTAAGTGGATGTATCATGATAGAGCTTTTTGAAAGGTGCCAGATTTGACAGCACAAGACAGTAAAATCTTTTTATATTATATTTTGCTTCCTCAACAAAAAGAACCGTTTAAATATTTGTGTAGAATACAGAATATTTTAAATGATAAAGGTAATTAAGTGGTGAAATGGTAGTCATTGATTTGTCACTGAGTGGGGAAAAAGAGAGCTGAATAATTTATAATGAAAATGTACTGACTTCAAGGGAATTGTACCTTTAGACTTGTACAGGTCTGAATATGGCCCAGCATTGTGCTACACTGCGTAGATTTGAGGAAGTTGCATGGGAATTTCTGGTCACTGCATTTGCCAAAAAATTGCTTTAAATGAAGTTTAAATGTAGCAACGGGGTACCTGCCTACTAATATGGTATGGTAGAACATTTTAATATATAGAATTATTCTAGTAGGGAACCTGCACAGCTAGGAAAATTGCATAGGAACAAATGAATAACAATCTCATATTTTTATTATGTCTGAATAAAAAAAATATAGGGAAAATCTTGAATGATTTTTGCAAAGGAAAACTCAAAATCTTAAATACTTTAATCTTCCCTACCTGTCAAGAAAATAATGCATATATACCAGTAAAAAGAAGATTAAGAAAAGCCTTTATAAGGCAATTTGTTGGGCTACTAGCACAAGAGATTTTAAAAAGGAAAGTACAATTATAAATGAGAAATTTGTCAAAAATAAACAAAGGGTATGAGTAAACTCTTAGATGAGAAAATAAACAGTACTGGGTACCTGGCCTGCAATTAATTCTGTTCTTAGGGGATTGTGAGTTGAATATAAGGCTTTAGTTGATATCATAAAGTCATGTACCCTGATGCCATCAAGGTATGTGGGGCCAGAATTTGTCAGCAGAACGGTTCAAAAAGCAGCAGCAACACACAGGAACATCCTCCAGCACCATGGGGTGGTTCAAATGGCAGTGCAGGCACCTGCACAGAACTGAGCCTAGCAGGGCAGCAGCACAACCCAACTTGGATGACCCAGTTTTCATGGGGTTTGTTTGTCATTGTTTTTTGTTATTTCAGTCTGATGGTAGGTCCTCTGCCATCTTGTTTTTGTTTCTGATGGCCATATGAGTGACATGTGGGAACAGTTGTCATGTGCCTTAGTCTGGGAAAGCCACAGAGACACTGTCGCAATAACGACACAAAAGAAGGAGACCGACACCTGTTAAGAGCAAAGGAACAACTGCCGGTGGACCCTACCCATCTTTATTATATATGTATCTTAGAAATCATAGTGGATTGGAGGAACAGCTTCACTGCCCCTCAATCACACTGGGCAAAGGAAATGTCCATCAAACTTCTGTGCCCAGGAGAAAGGAATGTAAATAATAAGTTGTCATTACAATAACATGGCTATGTTTACAGAGAATGTGTAAGAGCCAGTTACAAAAGAATGAAAACATCAGAACTGCAAAACTCAGGGCAACAAGACACAACCTATGGGAAGTGTCCGCCATCTTAGAGGGTTTTGTTCCCAGCAGTGAACACCTTTTCCGTGGGTAAAATACCTTCTATTTTTGTATACCTTTACTATTAATATTGCTGTTGTTATTGTGTGCACTCTATTCTATTGCTTTGTCCTTTCAATAAACTGTTATTTCAACACATACTCTCTGCTTTTGTTCCTCCCTTACTGGGAGGGGAAGGGGAAAGGGAGGGGCTTATTTGAAGTTTAATTTATGGACTGGTGTTAAAATCAACGCACTCAGAATTAAGCTTAATCCTTATCTTGATGAAATTATATTTGAATGTATAGTTTAAGTTGCTTAACCTCTTTGCTCCTAAATTGAATCCTGCTTGGTGGCCTTCCTTTAAAACAAAGAGACTTCATGTTAACAAATATGAAGGTCATCCAGCCCAAAGTGCATTTTTGTGTTTTAGCAATTTAATAACAAGGTGAAGCGGAGCACTCCAAAGGATGGCTATGATAGCTTTATTGTTTTTTTGTTATTAAGACCTCTTAAGATAATTGTTTTCAAAATTATAATATAAGCTTTTAAGAACTTCCAGCCTGAGCACTGATTTATGCTGTCTGTGATTCCATTTCTGTTCTGTTTCACACTGTGTTAATTTTCATTAAGTTCATTATGTTTGAGATCTCTTAAGGGATTTATTTAAAATTCATCTCTTGATTAGACACATACTGTATACTTTTACTGCTGTAACAATATCTATTTTTTTCCCAGAGATAACAAGACCTGAGTTATGGCTGTAATGCTATTCCTCAGAGTGCTTATATCAAGTCTCTTAACGATATTAATATGTTGCTGTAATTATTTTTTGATGCATGTAAAACATATAGGATTTGATCAGAGAAGATATGTTTAACATAAGTGGGTTAGTAAAGTAAATCCCAACCACATATTTTACATTGCATGCTTCTTTTAGGTGCTATAGAAGATTAGATAAACTTCAAAATAGGAATTTAACATAATTTTAAAGTACTTAAACTTAAACTGACTGAAGTCAGTTCATCAGAATAACACATGTAGAGGCTTAATTTACAAAACAGCCGTTTACAGCTGGAATAAAACTTTTCCTAGAGACAATAAAATTTTGCTTCACTTTAATAGTCTTTCAAATAAAAAACACACAATAGATATTTCTTAGTTGATAATACAGGAATGTGTCGTTAGTATTATTGTTAGCTACTGGTCAAATGTATATTGAATTTATTGGCAGTTACTGTGGTGTATGTTTTATACACGTAGATGTAAAACTCGCTTGATGAAATGAAAATCTAACAGCCAGGATATATTTTTAATGTAACACAATATGATAGTTTCCCTCTTAGGATTAGGAATTAGCAAAATTAATACAATATATTGTGTGTGGATAAAATGTAGTTTAATTTTAGAGAAAGGAGAAAAAAAAGGACAGACAACTACATTTTTGCAGAGTCTTACTAGCACATGTTTTATTCTTAGTATAAAACATATTCTTGTTACAGTTTCTGTCTTTTGTTTCATCTCCTCTCATGGGTATTTGATGTGCTCCTGGATACTTCATTGACTGTGAACAGGAGAGGCTTTATAAAGGTACACAGCCTGGACAGGTCTCTGAGAATAGTTATTCACATTCAGCACCATGTTTTCCCCTTCAAAAGAATACTTCATCATTGTTATGTTGTATTACCTCAAACTTCTTTCTATGAAAAAATTCAAATTGTGTGATATTTAAAGAGATTTTTAAAAATAAAGAAATTAAATTTAAAATGTAGAAATTTAAGTTCTAATTCTCCTGGATGTTATTGATTACCTTCCTGTTCTGTACACATCCACTCCAAGGGTTACTCCAAGTTCTAGAAACTTCTGTTTTGGAACCCAGATGCATTTATTGTAACTCTCAGAAATACTACTACCTTCTAAGCCACCTCACTCAATGTTTGGTTGAGGCTTTTGGTCATTTTTCACTAAGTAAGATCGTGCTTTTAACAAATATATGTATGAAATTTACACAGAAAGAACATAAATCTGCATGGGCAATTTTTTTGGGAAATTGTGAGAAATGTAATAGTTCATTAATTCTTCTCATCTATTGAAGTATATATTCTGTGAGCTTTTATAACTGTTGTTGACTGTTCTGACTTTTTAAAAATTTTAATTCTAAGAAAAAGTGTGTCATTTATTCAGAAATACAGGAGAGGATTGAGACAGGTATTAAATAATTGGTTTGAGTAATTGCCTCTTTTTGGTCTTGCACAGTAAAGTGGTTTTCTCACGTCATGAAAATCCCAAGTCGTATGTATCTTGAAGCCCTGCTGGGACAATATTTGTTTTGGTTTGGTAAGTTGTCTATGTACCATTATGGATGTGCAAATACTAGTAAAGTACATTCATGTTTACCTTACTGTAAGGTGAAACTTTTGAATTATTGTTCAGGCACAAAGCTTCCTAATGAAGAATGATTTGAACAGTTGAACTTCTCTCTGTTTCTCCATGTGGCAGAACACCATACAAATACATACAGTAGGCAATCTTAAACAAAAGTGGCTCCAAAGTTAATGTATTTTCTGCAGCAGCAGTTTCCCTGATCTTTAATACTGTTGCCCATTTTTCACTGTAAAATAGCTAGCTTTCTCTGTTAGACAGTTTCAAGGACGATTCCTGTAAACATAGCTATGTTGTTGTAAAAATTATCTTTTTACATTCCTTTCCCATGGACACAGATCCCTTTGACAGACACTTCTTGTAACCAATATAGTTAGAGACGGAAGTGTTAACTTTCTCTAATGATCTGTGATTTCTAAAAGTGTATATAAGAATTAAACGAAGGTGGGTTTCCCCCCTTCCGCTCTTTGCTCTGAACAGCTCGGATTCCGGCTCTCATTATTTCTGCCTTCAGCTGATAAGCCGGGATAAGCCGTAATAACAGGCATCCTGGTAATATAATACTACAACAAAAACTCCAAGATAGGAACCTCAGTGTTTGTTTTCATTAGGTACTCACTCTCAGTAGCTGTTCTACCCTGCTTTTCTGAGAATTTCACATAATCTTGGAGTGCAATGAGTGGGTTTGTTAAAAAGGAAGCTACAGAAATTCATAAGTAGATTTTTTTTAAAACTACATGGACATCTTTAACACTACATAATTTTAATTGAAAATCTAATAGAGTATTTCAACAGCCCCATTCTTGAGACTTTTCTTCAACAGTACACCTTCACTGTGTTGCACTGGTAAAATGTTGGTGGAGTAATACCGTGGTTGAAAAATTAGTGTGAGTTGAGAGTTTAATGGTTAAAACAAGAAGCTGAACAACAGTCTCTTCAGGCCACTCTTCCCTGATCGCAAGTAACACGCATAGCCTACAGCGCACCTAGGTTGTCTAGGATGATACTTTCACTTGCTAAAGTAACTTTCATTGTGAGCAGGCTCAGTGGTAGTACATCTCATTCATCCACTTGCAGTTTGGGGAAGTTCTGAGGTAGATGCAAAAAGAGAGCTATGTAGTATTTTTAAATGGTGAAAGCAAAGGATCTACCTTTGTTGCTGGGATACTCTGAATCCAAAATCTTTGCAACTCTTCCACAATATAAGAGGTTGTCAAAGGACAAAGTGTAGAGATGTTCAATTGATGATGTCTTTATTCAGTGACTAAATCTCTAGTGGCAGCTCTTTCAACGAGTTTTTAACTGAGGCTGCAGATGTGGTGCTGACATTGTAAAATAACTTATTCTTCATTATACTAAAACCACAAACAAACTGTAAAATTAATTTTGTAACAAGAAACATGCAATACATTGATTTATAAGGAGGGACAATTTTCAAAACTTTTTATTTGTCTAAAGTACTTATGACTGTGAGCCATCCGATATTTTACTTTTGTACACCAAGTGAGCTTGTGGAAGTTGGCCTGTTACACAAAATGCTCTGGGTCTGCTTTGTCACTGCGAATCTGTGACACTGCCTTCACTGAAGTATCTGTTTACAGGTTTTAATCAGGAAAGTTGAAAGCAAAATTGACCTTCTGAGCTTTAGACATTTTCCCTCCACTATCCTACCTGAAATCTGGTGGGTTTTTATAAAACTATCTGTTTTAGGAGCAGATTGAAAGCTATAATCCATATGAAAGGACATCAGATTTGCACAGTGGCTTCTACAGAGATTAGGAATGCACGTGACATGGAAAATATACCAAAGAGGAGGGCTATTCTTTTTCTTTATTATTAGGTATATTTCAGTAAGTAGCACACAGAAAAACTGTAATAGGTTGCAGATTGCAAAAGAAAGTATATCATTCTAGCACAGTGAAAGCTTTATTTATTTTTTTCGAGTTGGACTTATGTAGCTGATAACCTGATAAACCCAGAAATGCTGGCAATTTGAAATGAAACTTAATTCAAATGCTTTTTTTCCATCCATTTTCATTCATTTCATCCTGTTTGTGGGGTGACTGACTTTTCCTCACCTGACTTTTCCTCTGTGTCTTCCTATCTAGAAATGTTAGGGAAAGGTGTACTTTTACTTTATTTGCTGTAGTCGAAAGCCCATAATTAAATTAGAACACCAATTAATCTTATCCCAGTGGGAGAAATATTGCCCTGGCTGGTTAAATCAGTGCTTTGTGCTACAGAAGGACTGCAGAGTCACCAAGAAAGTAGTGAGAACTGTTTGTTCTCAAATGTTTATAAAATTCAGGATACCCATGCTACTAAATACTCTCCATTGAGTTAAGGTATTTATCTGTGTTCTGTTCTTTTCTGTCTGTGATTGGTAGAGTGACTTTAAGGGAGAAAAAATTACGCACTACAACATTAATCAGATATTTATTGCACAACACACACACTCAAAGATTCCTTTGAAATATGATATCATTATGGGCTATAGCTGGGTTGGAAGAACAACCAAGTCCTTCCTCTTTCATCACTTCCAAAATTGTTTCATATTACAAAGTTTGAAGTCTGAAGTCTTGAATTTACACAAGAGACCTTTACAATTGGTGAAGGGATTTTTAAACCTGGTGGTTATTTTTTCATATTGTTAGTTTGATGTATTAGAAGATTTATATCTCAGTTCATGTTCATTCTCAGTGCTGAGTCTGTGCTTTTTATTTCACTCTGTACTTCACATTTTATGGAGCAAGTAGAATATTAAAGTTAGTAGCAAAATCCATTGTCTGCCTTCTTTGAGGAATGGCAGTAGGCACGTTTGTCCAATTATTTAATTTTTAAGTTTTGAACAGTATGAGGGCTTTATCAGATAGATAAGCACACTCATTCCCTCTTTTGCATTAGCCCATTTTAATTTCTGTCCTTTTTAAATGTGGTGGTTTGTTTTCTTTTCAAATAGATGTGTCAAACCACAGCATGCCTCCTTGTCCTTCTTTTGTGGTTAACTCATTTAGTCCTTCTCCTGTGCTCTCTATATAAATTATTTGTTATACACGTAGGATTTTCCTGTTTCTACCTTGTGTTTGGAGAGCTGTGGCTTCAAGAATGCTGTGTAGAGTATCATTAGTCTTATCAGACCAGGGAAGCTAAGATCTGAAAAGGTTGAAGAACTCATGGACAAGGGCATGGGGATTAGGTCACATTGATATTATTATTCTGTAGACCATGAACAACCCAATTTGTAACTCCTTTCTAATTTAGTTGGTTTGGAGTTTTTGAACCTCCAAGTTGAAAGTCCCTTCAAGCAAATTATGTCTGCAAAGTCATTGACCATCCTGGTATGGTGTTCTTTCACTCTCTTTTCATGGTACACTGCATTTTGTGTCGGTCATTAATTATTTACTGACTTCAGAAAAGGAGGGTGGTGAGTTTCAGCATCCAGAATTTAGCAGATGCTTGTGGATATAAGACCTGGTCTTAACTGGGCTGAGCAGGGAGTCAGTCTTGAGTCTTCAGGGAAGTTAACTCACTTAATGGTGTGTGGAGCAGGTGCGGGTCAGCATGTTTGTCTTTCACTTTCAAAAGATTGATTGTGTCTTGATGTGTGATACAGAAGAACTGATATAGCTTTCTGTCGTTCTCCCATGCGTGTACAAAAAGGATGTGAAAAAATTCTGAAATGATTAAACAATTGATTTTTCTCTACCAGACAGCTATCATAAAGTGAATGAGTCTCATTCCATGTGTGACACCAAAAACTTTCAAATGAAATGCTACTGGAAACAAAATGTTTCCTTAAAAGTTTTTATTCATTAAATATATATTTCAAATTAAATATTTCATTAAAATGTTTAAATCAATTACATACAATATACTTTTAATGTTCATTTAAACTTTGGGGTTTGTATCACCCTCTATTATTATTATTTATGGCTTTTTTATGAGGAAAAGTTATTGACTTGAAATGTACTTGAAGGCTCTGTCCTCCCTTAAGAGAAAGTAGAGTAGAGGGCATTTTGGGGGGGTTAGAATATTTGAAAATTATTAGTAGAGATATTAATTAGCAAAAGTTATCATCTAGAAGTAGGAAACTTTTATCAATAAGTTAATTTCCTCATATATTAATTTCTTCTAAAGAAGTCATTTCACAGCCAGATCTCAGACAAAAAGCACTTCACTTTGAGCTCTGTGAATTTCATTGTTCCAAAAGGGTGCAATGAAGATAAGGGCCTTGGTTCCCTGGGTGCTACTTAATCTCTATATAGATTTATTTTGCCTATTTTGTCTAATTCTACTAATGTTGATCTAACTTTGCATACAATCATATATGTATGTGCTTTAACTTTACCCTGAAGGACTGGTAGTCCTGACCTTGTAGTCATGAATTTCTTGGTTTTTTTCATTACAAACTATCCTTAAATAGGATTGACTATCTACAAAAAAACATGTATCTGGATTAATTTAGAAGCAAGGTATGCTCTAGATACTTTCTTCATCTTATTCATGTTACTCATATGCATATACTTGCTTTAATAGAAAAGCGACAATCCCGTTAGATATCAACGAGAAATCAGAGACTTATTTTCTGAGTTCTGACTGAAGGGGTAAAAATCCCTCAGTGGTTTGTGAAGGAACTGAAATGGTGCCATGCTCTTTCCCAAAGCATTGTCATTACTAAGAAGACTGAATTAATGATGTTATCCAGGTAGAATAGTAGAGAAACTATGGATTAGCAGCAAGAGCAAATTAAATTTTTTAGGTTTTTGTGTTGCCATCTTTCAAACTCTATGTGTTTTAGGTTTTCTTGCAAGTTGCTAGTATGGCCCCATGTATAACTGCACTTTGAATGTTCTCCAAGACCGTACCTTCCACTTAAGAAACCTAGCACACATGCTGTAAGGACACTCACAATAACTTGAGACTGGTTTTCTATGGTTAGAGATACTGATGCTGAGATTTTCTTTCAAATTGCATTTTTGAACTGCGCTAAAATGGCAGTGTAGATTTACATTTGATTCACAAATTGGCAAGGACCAAACAGACACAACCATTCCTACCTTGTATAGTCTTGAGTTGTAAAAGAGAGGGAATAAATAAGTAATGTTACTACTGTTGCACGAGCGCTAGCACCTTATCGTACCTCTACATGAAAGCTTCTTTTATTATCACTTAAGGAAGTCATTACCCTTTTATGAGTGCTTACATGCTGTTTTACAAATATGTCACCACAGTTACATTATGAACACAGCATTATTTTTGCCAGTGGCATTTTAAGAAACAAGGAAGGTAGTTTGAAAGTAAGTTTGAAAAATGCCTTTGGAATTTTTTATTCCAGAAAAAAATAATTGATAATGTTTCCCCACATTAAAATTTGATTTTTTAATAAAGTTGGGTTTGTTTTCTAAATACTATACAACATCTGTAAGTCATTAAAATACAGTAAGTGTAATAAATACCTTGATTCAATTATACAGACAAGGAAGTTGGAGATCATATTTATTAGATCAGTAAGTAATATGGACTAAAGTAAATTTTCTTTTTATACTAGTTGTGTTTTAATTTCTTGCTTAATGTAAGCTACCTTGTTACAGGTATCTTCAGTATACATGTCAAGTTAAATGCCATTATTTTAATATAAATTATTCTAATACCTATTTTTTATTAATAGAAATAGGTAACAAGATTTCATCTGTGAACACAAGAGAATCAAATTAAATAAAGAATAGAAATCAAATAAAGAATCAAATAGAGAATCAAATAAAGAATATAATTATTATTCTTTCATCAAAAGACACTTTGAGTGCTGTATTCAGAGGACCCTCTTTAAAGAATTATTCACTTAAAATTGTAGAAAAAATGCTACTTCATTTTCTTTACCTGACTTGTTAGTAAATTCCACAAGATTAAAAAGCTAATGCTTCCATGCTACTATGATAGATAAAATTTTGATTGGCAGTGTTATGGGTTATATTTTGATTTTAGCTTTGTTTTCTTTGAGAGTTTTTTTTGTTGGTTTTTTTTTTGGGGGGGGGTGTTTTTCATTTTGTTTGTTTGTTTGGAGTTTTATTGTGGTAAATGAAAAATCTCCAGTCCCATAAATTATAGATTATTTAGTATTGGTTTTTGGGTTTAGAAATTGGTTTTTGGTTTAGAAAAATTGTTTTTTTTTTTAGAATGTTAAAGCCAGAAGGAAAATTACACTGGATTTAATAAGAACTTGGATTTCCTGTGAAATTTGAAAGGCGGGAAACAACGTATGTTTTTCTATACATAGCATCTTTGCTTTAAAAATATAATATGGTTTATCTTATTATTTATAAAATACACAAATACTTCTACTCATGTGTGAAACAATACAACTGAGACAAAGTTGTCTCAGCTCTATCCTGAGCTCCTCAAATCTGTTATGACTTTATTACTGACCATAGCTTTCTACTCAGTGCACTAAAGATCTATATAAATAACACTGCAAAAAAAAAAAAAACAAATTAGACTGACTAAATTCTCACTTTTAAAATATAGCTTAATTTTCAAGTGACCATAATATATTCTATGCAGTTGATTCTGCAGTTTGTAATATTGAGTGTAGCATTGAGAAATCCCATAAGTAATAAAATTTATCTTTCTATATAAAAATACAAATGAAAACCCGCCAGGTAAAACTGGAAAAAGGGTCACTAAAGAGTTCAAAATGTTATGCAAATTTAACTATCGCAATGATAGTTAAATCATTAAAAAAAATGAAATCACTAAATCATACTTAATCAAATCTTTCAAACTGTAAAAAACCCCTCAGATCTAGTCAATATCTAGCACCAAAACCATAATAATGTCAGATACTTCCTTACACATGAATTTATAACAGTAATTTCTCAGGTAATGTACTGTGACTCTCTATAAAAATGTTTTTGTCCTTGTAATAAACACACAATTTAGGAATAAAAAAATACTACTTAATTATGTAAGGTTGTGCTTTCAGTGAATAGCAAATATTTTTGCATCATGGTTAGCAAGTTGGAGTAGTACAGCTAATCATCTAGAAATTGACTGTAAATGTTTGAAAAATACTCTTGCAAGCCAGTGTCCTCTTGGTACCTCAAAAGTGCTATTGAGTGACATGTCCTTCCTCTCAGTAGATAATAAGAATTTATATAGACTTAGATGCAGTCCAGTTTTCTCTCTTCTTCCATGTCGCCCTTCCCCGATCAAGCACAGATTAAACATGGGAAAACAGAGATATCCTTGTTGACCATAGAAAGGGTAGAGTACTGACTAATTACAAATCACCAGTCACTTGATTTCAAGGAAACTCTGAGTTTCTCTTAACCTCTTAGAAAATTTTTTTCATTTAGAGCTGAATGTAGCCCTCCTCTAAATATGCTTAACAGTCCCAAATGACCTTTCTCTTCCTTTTCACAGAAAGACCAACTTGTTTACTAACTTTGAACTCCGTACTTCAGCAGTTCAACTTATGTTAGACCTGCATCTGAAAATTGGAATGTGGCTGCTCACAGGTGCAAAGCCTTGAAAGTGGGTTAGAGTCTGTCAGTAAGCGCTTGATCACCTGAAAGCACAAAATCAAAGAATCACAGAATATGCTGAGTTGGAAGGGACCCAAAAGAATCATGGAGTCCAACTCCTGGCCCTGCACAGCACTAACCCCAAGAGTCACACCATGTGCCTGAGAGTCTTGTCCAAGTGCTTCTTGAACTCTGTTAGGCTTGGTGTTGTGAGCACTTCACTAGGGAGCCTGTTCCAGTGCTCCAACACACTCTGGACAAAGAACCTGATATCCAGCCTAAACCCTCCCTGAAACAACTTCAGGGCATTCCCTTGAGTCCTGCCACAAGCCATCACAGAGAAGAGATCAGTGTCTCTTCTAACCCACAAAAAGAAATTGTAGACTGCGATGAGGTCTCCCCTCAGGCTCCTCTCCTCCATGCTGAAAAGACCAAGTGACCTCAGCCACTCCTCATATGGCTTCCCCTCCAGACCCTTCATCATCCTCGTGGCCCTCCTGTGGACACTCTCTAATAGTTTAATGTCTTTCTTATATTGTGTGGCCAAAATTGCTCCCAGCACTTGAGGTGAGGCTGCCCCAGTGCAGAACAGAGTGGGACAATCCTATCCCTCACCCGACTGATGACGCTGTACCTGATGCATCCCAGGACATGGTTGGCCCTCCTGGCTGCCAGAGTACTGCTGATTCATATCCATTGACCAGGACCCTCAGATCCCTTTCCATGGCACTGATTTCCAGCTTCTCATTCCCCAGGGTGTCCATCCATACATCCAGAGTTACCCCATCCCAGGTACAGAGTCCAGCACTTTGCCATTGTTGAACTTCATGTGGTTGGTGATTGACCAGTCCTCTAATCTATTGAGGTCTCTCTGTAAGGCCTCCCTGCCTTCAAGGGAGTCAACAGCTCCTCCCAGATTTCTATCATCTGCAAACTTGCTTAGTATACCTTCCAGTCCTGTGTCCAGATTGTTGATGATGATGTTGTAGAGCACAGGGCCGAGGATGGAGCCCTGTGGAACCCCACTGGTCACCATTTTGGTGTCACCCTATTCACTATAACCCTTTGTGCCTGACTCATGAGCCAGTTGCTCACCCATCCTACAATGTGTTTATCCAGTTGTGTGCTGGACATTTTGTCCAGGAGAATACTATGAGAGACAGTATTGAAAGCTTTACTGAAATCCAGAAAGATTACACCAACTGGCTTCCCTTGACCAAATGTATGGGTTACCTTGTCATAAAAAGAAATCAGGTTTGATAAGCAGGACAGCAACGATAATACAGAAATTTTTCAAAGTGAAAGTGTCTATTTTAATGCCATTCCAGATATCCTTAGGATTGTGTTGCTAATTGCAGAGCTTTTTTAGAACACTATTTACTCTTTAAATAAATATCCAATTGACAATTGCCATAGCAACTGTAAAATATAGGATGTCCTGGTATGTAAGGTATGCTGACTTCTAAGATACAAGACATCAGTGGGAAATACAAAGGTGTCAGGGGAAAATTTTTAATTTTTTCCTCAGTCTTTTCAGGGGATGGAATAGATAGCTCAGTGCTGAATTGTTGGAAATAAAAATACTGCCTCTTCATTTTATATTCCTTTTTTCACCTTGAAATAATGATCGGAATAATATTTTTTCTTTATTTGAAGAGTTTTTGTGTTCACAAATAAATGAAAACACAAACTAAAGTCAAGGCTGAAAAAAGGCCAAATACTGACCTGAGGAACTGCAGGTGATTTCTCCCGTCAGGTCTTGGAAAGATGATGGAGCATGGCTGTTTACAATCCATGCAAGTAAAGTCACTTGCTTCTTCCAAGCACAAATTAGGCTCAGTCACATTCTACTATTGGCTAAGTAAGCCAATTAGGAAGAAAATAGACAAGCAGAAAATTTTAGCTCACTGAGAGGATAGTACAAGACTCAGGTTGCCCAGGAGTATTTTGCATTTCTGCCCTTGGAAATATTCATAGATGAATGAAGTCACGCTGACCTGACCTGTGGTAGTTCTACATTTAGTGGCAGATTGGAGCCTCTTGATGTAACATTCAGCCAGTATTTCTTTAATATTTTAAATCTGCAAAAGTATGTGCAAAAGTATTGCCTTCTCTAATTAATAGAAAAAAAATTAAATCCTTGTTACAAAGAAAGAGATGGTCTCTCATATTAAAATCTGACATGTTCTAATGAGGGCATTTGTGGAAGCACGCTGTTTCCTTCTGTCTGGGGTTTACAGCTCTGTTCAATGACACCATTTCAGCATCTCATTGTTTCAGTCTGGCTACTTTTTTTAAGATTTTCGCTGTCTTTTAAATTATTAATCTATTTTAACAGCTCCTTAAGAAAATTTCTCCTGCCTGCTATGTCTCTTTTGGTTTTTTTTGGGATCACAATGTCCTTGTATAAAATTTCCATGGAAAATAGCCTTCTTTCAGGCAAGTTTTTACCCTCCCAAGAACCCCAAAATGCTCAGTTACATATTACAGCATCCAGAAAAATTTGTTTTAGAGAATTTTAAACACTTTTCTGTTGCAGTAACGACACAAAAGGAAGAGACAGAGACACCTGTTACCAGGAGGAGAGAGAAGGAAGGAAGGAGGGCAAGACCCGCCTTCTTTATTTTTATATACATTTAGAAATCACTATTCATTGGAGGAAATCAGTTCTTCCTCCCTCAATCACAGTGGTCAAAGGAAATGTCCATCAAAGTTCTGTGTCCAGGAGAAAGGAATGTACATGCTAAGATACAGTTCCAATAACATGGCCATGTTTACAGAGAAAAGTGTGAGAAACTAGCTACAGAAAGAATGACAACATCCAGAACTGCAAAAATCAGGGCAACACTTTTCTACTTATGGTCAGATTTTCCATTCTCAGAGACTATAACCCTTCAGGGATTCTCTTCTTGCATTTGTTATAAATCATGAAATAAGTGTCCTTCGTTGCCACATTAAACAGTTATGTGTGTATCACCAAGTATATGGAGATTTATGGAGAGGTGGTGTTGAATAGCTTTGAAGTTATATTTTGTGTGTTAAACACCTTAATTAATTATTTCTAAAAGTGTTTTGAAACCTTCATATTAATGAACAACTAAGAAAGTTTAAGGAAAACATACAAACAGATGCCTAGAACACATCACAGCTTATGAAAGCAATATGTTTTAGTTATGCAGCTTTTTTTGGTGGGTTTCTGGATAGAGTACTGCAGGAAATGTGCTGCTTTCACATTTCCACCAGAAAATTAACCCTTTTGAGAAGATTTGCCTGTTTTACCCAGAAGACCTGTGTCTTCAGTGAGGTGATGTTTAACCTACCTGGTAATTTGAAAGCCTCTGCATTCAAAATTACTTTTGACCAGAAAATACATTTCAAAGCTGTCTTTTTAGACATTTCTAAGAGACAATAGAAAATAACAAGTTGTCACCTTTTTTAGTGGAACATGCATCCTCTTTAGATATGTATCTGAGAAAAAAATGGAATACATATGTACAGTTTCTCCTCCTCTTAGAAGTATTTTACATTAACCTTGGAATTATAGAAAATAATGTTAGTACAGATTAAAAAGTAACTGAAAACAAAAGCTCATTTCTAATTGAATTGTCATTAACAAAAGAGAAACAAAATCATGTTAAGAGACAAGATAAAAAAGTACTTCAGCTAATCTTTGTGTCCATTGTTGCTCCGAAATTAAAAGTGCTGGGAAAGTGGGAAGAGTTATGGCTTAGTGACTTAGAAGACCCCTGCAGAACTGTGAGTGTTGAACTTTGTCTTGACTGAGTTGGCATTGTTCCTTAAGTATTGTTTTTGAGCAGTTCTTGTGTTTACATAAATGAAATTGTCAGGAATGAGAATCAGTATGTGAGAGATGCTAAACTGAGTCCATAACTCTGCAGCAATGTGATATTATACATTAGATACAGATGATGTAAGTCCATCAAAGTTTGTTTTCTTTAAGATCATAGTTCATGTTCATTTCAAAGTAGTCCACATTCTTTATTACTTTTATTTTTAAATCATTTTGTGTTTCCTACCTGTTTAGACTGCTGTTAGTATAGTGATGTTAAATGTTGCACTGTCAAAAATATTTTAGCACTTTGTTTTGTCATCTTAGTTTGGATTCCCCTCACTGTACTATTTTTTTCTTTTTTCTTTTTCATTCCATTTGTTTTATCTTCCTTGGCAAATTTCTCATTTTGAGTTGTAGGAGACTGTATATTCCCCAAGTAATAAAGTAAGACTTTTTAGGTACTGTTTTTCACTATTTATTAATTTTGATAACAGCTGTTGAGGAATATAAACACATAAATTTAAGCTTTAGTAAACCTGATGTGAACATTGAGACACTAATTATTTTAACAGATTGATAAAAATCAGAATTTTGTGTATATTAAAACATGTTTAAAGGGTTTACAATTAAAGAAATTACTAAATATTTTTCAGTCATCCAGTGAAGATTATTTAAAGACCTTACGTATTTCTCATCAGAAACCACATTCTTGCAAGAATGCAGAATTTTCCTTTTTAGATTTATCGTAATACATATCTAAATGAGAAATTTTGATAGAAATCAATTAACTTCACTTTAGCCTTCTTGTTTCTGGGGTTTTTTTTCGTTGGTTGACTGCTGGTTTTGTTTCTTTTAAAATTTTTTTTCTCATTGTGAAGTTTTGGATTTTTTCTTCTACGCGTTTTACAGCAGAGATTCTGAACAGGCTATTATTGAAGTTTTTTGACCTGTAAATCTTTTACATTGTGGCTTTAAGCCACTGGAGCTCAGGGGATTTCTCCTAGCAAGAACCTGCTTCTCTCCTTTTTTCAATTATGAAGGTCTCTATGTCAAATCTCTCAATTTTCTCATGTATAACTATTCATGGTTTTTATTGAGATTGCTGTTCTCTACTCAGTGAGCTTTCCTTGTTTAAGTAAACTGAAGATTTGTCTATTCAAGAACCAATTAGTTCTTTCCTGCTTTTTCAGCTCTTTTATGTGTATGGGAATGCTATTCTTACCCACTTGAACGTCCACAAGCCAAACTACTCTACAAGTTTTGAAGGCCCATGCTTCTGTTTGACTGCTACTAAACTGCTGTGGTCATTCTTATGAAATAAGTTTAAGTTCTTAAATTTACAGGCGTAGAGCATTTCAGACCTCTCACTTGCACTAGGAAATCTGATGTGGAGTTTTCTGGAACAGTTTTGGTTCCAGGTAAACCCAGCCAAATGTGAGATGCTAAAGAACTGCCTGCACATACAGTCAAACCTACATTTTCCACCTTCCTGGTATTCAATTTCCTGTAGAAAATCATATTCTGTTGTTTTATTTCTTAATATAGTGTTCAAGATATGATGGCTAATTCTTCTGGATGTAAAAGTAACCATCAGCAATTTTATTGTTGTTCAAATTTTATTTAAAATTAACAAATATTTATATATTTATATTATTCAGAAAAACTTTACAACAACCTGAATTTCTTTGAGATACTCATGTGTTTCCATATTACTTTTGAAGAGTTTCAATTTGGTGAAGGGTCTGGTCAACAAAACTTAGAGAATAATTTCAGAACTGTTTCTGTTCTTAAAAGAAGAAACACAAATTTAAAAGTCAGAATTAATTTAACTCTATATTTCTACTTTTGACTTTAATGATAGTCAAAGGTAGTCTTAGAAATATAACAAAAATACTGTTAGTAATACAGAAAAAATAGTATTAGTTGACAGTATATCAATTACTACTTAAAAATTCGAAACAAAATTCTAACTTTTAAAATCTGAAGTAGTGCTTTGAGAGAGCTGCCTATAACATTAGGAGATCTGACTGATGTTGAGACATGAATTTCATAGGAAAAGTTGAATTTATGTTCAGAGAGATTTTATACCTGGTGTTTTCAAGTTATACTGAATTGCAACGGGGAGGTAAATAAGAAAATTGACAGAAAAAAAAGAAAATTTGTTTTCACAGTTTAAATCTCTTTTTCTTCCAAATATCTTCTACTACAAGGGATAGGAGGATATCTTTTAAGAAGATTAAAAACTCTATACTTATATATAAGAATAATGTACTCCTTCTGATATGTTCCAATTACTTTAATACTTTAATAGTTAATATTTCACAGATTTCATAGATAGAATTTATCTGTACTTTTCATAACACTTTTATCTAACACTGTTTTGGCAAGTAGCTTCTGAACAGTAAGATTATTGAATACAATTAAGAGTAGGTAAAAAAGTGCTTGTAATACCATTAACTATTCTTTTGTTCTTAGCTAAACTGATGATCCTTTGACACACAGAATAGCTCATGTGTACCTGACAGTTAAGTATGATATACTACAGTTCAAATACATCAAATGCTTGATTTCTGGGAATAGAAAACAGAAATGCAGAAACAGAGAACTAAAAGTGGCAATGTACCCGAAACTATCTTAAGGGGTTTCACTGTCTTAAAAGGTTTACATTAAGAGACTCCTTTGCCCTTGTGTTTTCCACTTGACATTATAGCCGTGGAAATACTTCCTTTGTCAAAGGTAGTTTTTAAAACAAACACTTCTTAAGGGGGAGCTGTTCAGCAAGCCTATCTACTCAGCCATCTTTGTCTTAAATGTAGCAAGCTGAACTGACAATTTTTAAACATTTCTTGTCCTTCTTGTTGGATGGTCACTTACTGATCAAACTGGAGCAGTATTCACCAAAGCTGTAGAGACAACAATAACCAATGCAAGTCAACCCCCATTTCAGTTTTACCCAGCTTCCAGGTGGAGTTCATTACAGCAAATCACCCAGCATGATCCCCTTGACAGCACATTAAGAAGAGAGCTTAAATTAAGGTTTGTGTACTGATAGGCTCAATTCCTGCTCAAAATGTGAAGGTCTCCTGCTTTTGCCCACACTCACTTAAACTACAGAACATTTACTAACCTCAGAGGTCCCTGCTGCTATTTACTGCTCTATTTGTATAGCACGTGAAATATTCATGAATTTGCAAGCTAAAGCACTACATGTTTTAAACAAGGATTTCATAGTTGTGAACTCCTGGCTTGTCAACTGATAATTGAGAATTTACAACTATAACTTGTTTATTTATAAACAAGCAGACCTGTGGGTACCTCGCTTGTAGTGATTATTCCTTGACGACCCCATTCCTTGTCCAGTTTCATTCAAGCCTAGGGAACCTCCTAGTTTTGCAGTAATACTTGTGTCCTCATTAAGAACAATGCTGACATTCTCAGGAAATTTCTTTTAGGTATATCACATCCTATGCAATACAACCAGGAATAGTGTTCTGCTGGCTCAACTGTCCTCCCATGAGCTTTAACAGTCTCTGCCAATGCAAACCATCCTATGATTCTATGATGAGCTGTGTTTCTGCTTATAGAGTATACATGAAGACAAAGGCTGTCACAGTAAAACAACAGAGACCCCATCAATTTGCTATTTTAAGTGCCTGTCTATGTTTAAAAACTATGTTCATATGTGGTCAGTCAGTGAGGTGGCAGCAGCTGTGTCTAGGGTAAGTCTGGGGGTAAGTGTTAGACTGAGTTGTACAGAGAGGTTTCTAAATTCAGGGACATACAAGCAGCAACCCAGAGTCCCATCTGGACCTGGCAGTTCTTGTGAGACCATCAGGCAGGGAGACGGCATTGCCAGGATTATGCAAGAGAGATTTAAACGGCTCTAGGGTGTTTGAGCAACCCAAAGCGCAGCAAACAGGGTGAGCAAAAAGGATGTGGCATATCAGAAGGATGTGGCATGACAGTTCAAGCAGAGAGGACGTGCAGAAGTGGTGCTGCAATTTGTAAGTAGGTCCATAACTCTAGTAAGTGGTGAGTGCTCTAGTTCTCTACAAGAACGATGGGCACTCAACTCAGAGCCCAAAACAGTGTGTCTACTGAGACAGCCCCTGAGAAATCTGATGCTTCCACCCACCTGGTTGCTTGATTACTTCCCTGAAGTTCATGTACATAAGTGCATGCAACATGGGTAATAAACAAGAAGAACTACAAATCTATGTGTGACCACAGGCCCATGATCTCATTATGATTACTGAGAAATGGTGGGACAGCTCACAAGACTGAGGATGTGACAATACTGTCAGGATGGCTATGCACTTTTAGAAAGAACGGGTCAGAGATGCAAGATGGTGGAGTTGCTCTTTATGTGAGAGGACAACTAAAATACATTTGGCTCTACCTGGGGACAGATTAATTAGCTGAGGGTTTATGGGTAGAATTAAAGGACAGGCTAATATGGATAACATTGTTGTATGTATCCTGGTAATGGGACCACCTGATCAGAAGGAGGAAATGATGGCCAGTGGGCAACTGGCAATACCTTCATGGTCACAGGCCCTATTTCTCCTGGGGAGCTTCAACCACCTTGATATTTGTTGGAGGGACAACATGGTTTGGAACACACAGTCAAGGAATTTTCTGCAGATCATGGAAGATAATTTTTAATGCAAGTGATGGAAGTGCCAATGAGGAAAGGAGTGTTGTACCTTGTACTAACTTACTGTTAGTACTTTGTACTAACAAACCAGAAGGGACTGGTTGAAGATGTGAAGGTTGGGAGCAACCTTGGCTGCAGTAACCATGAGATGGTGGAACTCAGGTTCCTGCATGGAGGAAGTAAAGCAATAAGATGGACTAGGACCCTAAACTTCCAGTGAGCTAAGTTTGTCCTTTTCAAAGACCTACATAGAGGAATCTCATGAGATAGGGCTCTAGGAGGGCTGGTCAATATTTAAGCTCAAGACCAGTGTATCCCTGTGATCAAAATATCAGGCAAAGGTGGCAGAATACCTGCTCGGACGACTAAGGAGTCCCTAGTAAATCTCAAACACAAGAAAGAAACTTATGGATATGGAGAAAACAACAGGCCATGTGGGATGGGTAGGCAAGGATCTAACAAGGAGGGCTAAAGTCCATTTGGAATTGAGTCTGGCAAAAGACATCAAGGACAACAAGAATGGCTTCTACAACTACATCAGCAGCAAAAAGAAGATAGGGAAAACATAGGGCCACTGCTGAATCAGATGGGTGTCCTGGTAATGGGCGACACAGAGAAGGCAGAATAACCAAATGCCTTCCTTGCCTCAGTCTTCTCTACTGAGGATGGCTCTCAAGCTTCCTAGACCTTAGAGGTAAGACAGGAAGGCCAGAGAAAGGAAGGAAGACTTGCCCTTGTTGTTGAGAGTTGGGTTAGAGATGGACTAGACAGACTTAACACCCACAAATTCATGGGCCCTGATGGGATGCACCTGCAGGTACAGAGTGAGTGACAGACGCTGTTGCTAAGCCAATGTAACAAATTGAACCCCAATGTAATGTGGAAAAATGTAACCCCAGAGCATTTAAATGTAAGGGGGTAAACCAAGATTCCTCAGTTTGGAGAAAGGAGAAATACGATCCAGATATTCTCAAGAGGTCAAAATTATATGAAAGTTTACTAGCAAAATATAAAAATCAAGGAACTTTGGCAAAGGATTAAATATAACATCCGAGTCAACATAAAACACTTATCACTAACCTAGCCCATTTAACCTAGAAGTCTTTAAACCCAAAAGATATTAAGTTACTCAAAATGTTCCATGAAAAGAGAATTAGAAGGAGCAGAAAGAAAAACAGAAAGATATAGGAAAACACACATATAGCTACCAACTTGTACAGTTCCAGCACAGAGAAACTCCAGGAAAGCTGATATGGTCAAGGCAATGTGCTGACCTCATGGTCACCTTTTAATCCCAGGGCCTCCTTGGGCCCTCCCCTCAGGTGGGACTTCCAGTCACTCAGCCACTCAGGAGATGGGTTAGTGCCATGTCCACTCTGTGATTGATGGACAGCTCTGCCAGCTTGGGGGGTCTGGGAGCAGAGCATGGTTTCACCAAGAGTAACACCTTACCCACCCCCTACTACACACACACAGGCATTCCAAGGGCCCCAAAATGACTTGGGACATCAATCTTTCCCAGTCTCTGACAACCACTCTCCATCATCTTTGAAAAATCATGGAGAATGGGAAGGGTTCTTGATAATTAGAGGAAGGCCAATGTTACTCCCATCTTCAAAAAGGACAAGGAGGACCAGGGAAACTACTGACCAATGGCCTCCATCCCTGGAAAGGTGATGGGACGGATCATTCTGGAGGTCATCACCAAGCACTTAGAAGAAAAGAAGGTCAGGAGTAGTCATCACTGATTCAGCAAGGGAAATTATGCTTGACCAATCAGATAGCCTTCTCTGATGCTACGGTAGGATGGGTTGATGAGGGGAGAGCAGTTGATGTTTTCTACCTCCACTTCAGCAAGGCTTTTGACATTGTCTCCCATTACATCCTCGTAGGTGAGCTTAGGAAATGTAGGTTAGATGAATGGACAGTGAGAGGGATCAAGAACTGGCTGAATGGCAGAGCTTAATGGTCAGCAAACTAGAATCCAGTTGGAGTCAGGGGCCTTCCGGGGGATCAATACTGGGTTCAATCTTATTCCATTTGTCTGTCAGCAACCTGGATGAAGGAATAGAATGTACCCTCAGCAACTTTACTGGTGATAAGAAACTGGAGGGACTCACTGATAACCTGGTGACGTGAAGGTTGTGCTGCCATTCAGCAAAACCTTGATAGACTGCAGAGTTGGGACAAGAAAAAACTAATGATGTTTAGCAAGATACGGCAACTGGGGAGGAATAACCCCAAGTACTTGTAGAGGTTGTGGGCTGACATGCTAGAGAGCAAGTCTCTGAGAAGGATCTGTGAGTTTAGGTGGATGACAGGTTGATTATGAGCCAGCACTGTGCCCTTGCAGCCAGGAGGGCCAATGGGCTCCTGGGGTGCATTGGGAAGAGTGTGGCCAGCAGAACAAGGAGGGTGATTCTCCTCCTCTACTCATGCCTGGTAAGGCCACATCTGGAGTATTGTGTCCAGTTGTGGGCTCAGTACAAGAAAGACAAGGAACTACTGGAGAGGGTCCAGCAGAGGTCACAAAGATGCTTAAGGGACTGGAGCATCTCTCTAATGAGGAGAGACTGTGGGAACTGGGCCTGTTTAGTCTAGAGAAGATTGAGAGGGGATTTCATTAATGCATATAAATATCTCCAAGGCAGGTGTCAAGAGTATCCTGCCAGTCTCCTTTCAGTGGTACCCAGTGACAGGACGAGGGGCAATGGCCGTAAACCAAAACAGAAGGAGTTGCACCTCAGCTTGAGGAACAACTTCTTTACACTGAGGTTGGCAGAGCACTGGAAAAGGCTGCCCTGGGAGATCATGGAGTCTTGCTCTCTCAAGACATTCAGAACCCACATGGACATGTTCCTGTCTCACCTGTTCTAGGTCACCCTGCCTTGGCACAGCGGTTGGACTAGATTATTTCCAAAAGTTCCTTCCAACGATAAGGTCTATGTGATTCTGTAAATTAATGTAGTGCTGGAGTCCTGAAAGTAAACCCTATCTGTGCTGAGAACAGAAAATCTCAGTACAGACTCCTGTACTGAGAATACATGAAACAAGACAACACATTAATTTTCAGTGTACAGGATCATTAAAATGCATTTTATAATGTAATTCATGCTTTAAAGGGTACATATTTTTCACAAAGTACAGTTGTTTTCCTGCAACTTCTACCTCTTTTATGGCTTAATAGCTTTGTAGAAGGATTAGTGGAAATGCATTAAAAATTTTTTATGATGGCTTTTTCTTAACTTTTTGTATACTTGACATATTTGTCAAGAAAATAGTAACATCTCTATGCATAAGTACCATTTTAATGAACCACAACAGTGACATGTAACGTATTGACTCATCTGAAGTTTTTCCCTTTTTCCCTTTTTTCTGTTCCCTTTCTTTATAACAAGTTTTCTACCAAGACAATCTTCACAGAGCCTTTACACAATTTCAGTGTCAATAATCTGCCTTTTGTTAATTTAGATAGATATATTTATTTTGGTCCAAGTCCTTTAACTACATAGTTGTCTGCAGCAGCTACTTAAGGATCCCCAGTTGGACCCCTTGCATTTGTATCACTAGAACATTTTCTTAACTAGAAGAAATTCCAGTTGATCACCTAGTGTTTATGTCATAAACATGTGCTAGTCCTGAAAATATCACAAGGCATAAGAAGGGAAAATTTTCATTCCATTCAGTTATGACCAGATTTGCATGTAATCATGGTGGCCATGGTCACATTTTTTTCACAATAATGCCTAAATTAATAAACAGAAGCTCAGATGTCCCCTATGAGACATCTTTTTGAGCAACCTTTCAACTTTTTTTCTTTTTAAGTTAGGCAATACTTCAAATCTCTTAATTCTTTTTTCAGAATTCAGTTTAGTCAATCATTTATTCTTCTTACTATATGATTTCTCTTGAAATTTTCCAATTATTCTTTTCATTCATCACTTCTTTCTGCAGCACTGTATTCTAGCAATTTGCTTTGATTAGTCATATGTGAGTCACTTCTGTGGCCTCTACCCCACAATTTTGTTTTCACCTCTCTCTCTGGTTTGTCTCTCCAGTTTACCAAAACTTGTTCTAGCATTAAAAATATGAGCCACCAGTGTTAAAATACTCTTTTTGAAGTGACAATATTTTTGTATACTTCAATGGCTAAAGTAAGTTTATTTTTTTTTAATAAATGGTCATGGTTTAAGAATGGTATTCTCCAGTTTAGTGCTCCCACTGAAACATACTGATCGCTAACTTTCCCCTCTCACTCTCCCTGCATTTAGCTGAAGAGAAGAATTGGAGACACAAAAAGATGATGGCTTAAGATGAGAGCAATTTACTGGAAGCAGCAATGAGATAAGAAAAATAACAGTAACAGCAATAATATTTATAACAAAAGGGTACAAAAGAAGCAAGTGATTCACTTGCAAAATACTCACTGTGGAGCCCAACCTGACTGTGACAAGTTCCCCCAACCCAGAAGTGAGCCCTTCCCCTATTCTTGGAAAATGATGTGATGTGGTGTAGAATAAACTCCAGGTCCTAGCCATGCCCCCTTCTGGACACTGCAAAAATTAATCCTGTCCTAGCTGGAGCCAGGGCGGAACACAACTGAATTCTCAGTATTGTTTTGATAGCAACATCTGTGACATCCAAAGTTAACTAAAACCATTGTCTCTTGCAGTATCTTAGGAAACAAATTCACTACATTTGTTTCTATTAGACAAATTCAATGGATGGTGGTACGTATTTTCTTAATTACCTGCACATCTATTAGATGTTCTGATTTCTCAAAACTTGGCTGTAAAATGTATAATCTGATAACATGGCTAAGGAAATATCAGCATGATATATGTATGTTACACTGTATAAACAAAGGAAAAATTGGAACTCTTTTCAGCGTACTTTGTTCCTAGTAAATGAAATCTACTTGCAATGTTCTTACATTGTTCTTCTGATTACAATAGGGAACAAGTTTAATTTAACATTGCAGTGATGTTCTTTTATTATACACTTGCATTGCCAAAATTTTGAGCACTCTATAAGCACACCAATAAAAAAACCAAACCAATTAGATGTTTGCACATTAAACTAGAAAAGCAATTGTTATATCTGTGTATCTAATTTGAAGTATGTGCAATATGTGCTTTAAGTGTATTCAGAGCGTTTGGAAGAAACTTGCTCTGCAACAGATTCTCCAGGGTTACCCATATCATGGGTGGAGCGGAAGCTTCAGAGAAAATGTATTAGACAAACCCTGCCACTGAGCCATGAGGTGCAGAGAGGACCCCCTTGCTTTCTAAACTCTGTCTCAGAGAGGAGCCTAGGTTCATATGGATCCTGTCTTAGCCCCAAAGCTTGTCAATGCTTTAAGTAACTTTGTCTTGCAGGATTGAAGATGCAAATCAGATATATTTTTATAAAATACATTATGTAGATGTCAAATGATTAGTCAAGAGTTCTCAATCAGAATTATTTACTACACAGTATAAAGCTAAAACTACTAGTAGTATAGGATAGAATATGATAGTATACTATATCAAAGCAATTCTATTAAAGCTAGAAAAGGTAACAATTATTAATTGCTAATTAATTATTAGTTAATTATTTATTAGGTAGATATTGATGTAACTCACTCAAACCAACGCTCATGGACAGATCTCTTTCTCTCAACCTCGAGGAGTAAGTAACCTTGGGGGTGTCCCCTTAACCATTGGAGGAAACTTTATACACACATTCCAAAAAAAAATATTTTAGAAGAACCTACCATGTGAAAGAGGACTGGAATTTTATAGTGTGAAGTGATATGACTGCCAGTCATATGTTTCCAGGTCAATTTAGCAGCTTATCTGCCAAAGCTTTGCCTCAATATGAGGATGTTAATTCAGGGTTTGTTGCCAGAATGGATTTAGCATAATTCAACAGCAAAACACATGGAGCCCCCTCTCAATCCACCACTGACAGATTTGGAATTAGGACACTGTCTGAGTTGCTTGAGCACATTCAAAGGCAGAGCATCCAGGCCGAAGTATCCTGCTACAATCCACTACAAGCTTTCTTGTTGGAAGGTGCTCTGTCCACTACGAGCACTAGAGAACTGCAATAGATGACCTGAGGTTTGTGTAATTTTTTTTCTCCTAGCTCTTCGAGATTTTTCGAAAAGTGCAGGTGGCCTAAACATTCATTTTAGAAGAACACAGATTGCCACTCCATAAAGCTTGTTCACTCAATGGGGCTAAATACATATACACAAGAGATGAGTGATATTGAGTCAGAAAAAATCTCTGAAGGACCGAAAGACCAAAATAAATGCATTTTTGAGTCCCTGACATCTGGTACTTCTGATGAAATAGAAATATTAAAAAATTGTTAAAATCTGCCTGTTTCAAAAGTTTGATTCAAATAATTACGTATTAGAATCTACCAGTATCATTAACATAATACAGCCTAGAACTTTCACTGGAACATTTAATTTGGCAAAGAAAAACATTCTTAAAATAAGGTTTCATTAGACTGCACTTAAAATATGATGACTTGTTTCAAAATAGCTTGTATGAGTAACATAAGGAAGGTTTATTTCAGCTGCACAAGGAAGCTCAGAGAATACATTAAACAGCTGATGCTCAAATTAAAAATATAGTACATAATTAGATAACTGATGTTATAGATGTGGTTTTCAGAAGGCCTGAATATACTACCTTAACACACAATAAGTATAAAAGGTGGTTTAAAATAATTATTTATCTTACTATTAATGCTTCAATCATCTCTCTTATACTACCAAAAAGGTAATTTATTACAGTTAATGAACTTTTATTTTGACAGTTTGTGTATAAACCAATAGAGGTTGGCACTAAACATACAGTGGATACTGACAGACTCTTATAATGACTCAAAAGATTTTACAGATTCTGTTTCATGTGGAAAACAACGGTTTTTCTCTAAACACCAGTTGCCTTTATTTCATATTTGCCTTTAAATCATATTAGCTAGTCTTGGCATACCAATCATTTAAGGTTGACAAATGTCAGTTGTTGAATATGATCAGACTTTTAAACAATTCTTTTGAGAAACACAACAATTAAGTAATTAATCGACTGCCTTATTGAAAAAGAACCTTTTTTAAGTGGATCAACAATCCAGTTATAAATACCCTTTTAGATTATTGAATTATTTGGGAACAGAATCTTGTATATATTAGTGAATGGATATTTGATATCAATCCTTGGATACAGGCATGAAAATATTCAGAAGATACCATGACTACAAATCAGAAATTAGTTATTTTATATTTGGTCAGAATTTCTGAATTTTTACTTTCCAGGTAAATAGTAATCTAAGAGGATATTCCTTATAGTGTTTTCTTAAGGGAAAAAAAAAACAGGAAAAGGAAAATGGAAAACCTGAACCTGTCTTTTTTCTTTAAACTCACTGATACTGGCATAGTGGGATATATAACTGATTCAAAAAAAGATAGCACAGGTTAGGATGGTCAGTTAAGGATTAGAGAAGATTACAGTGTAAAGAACTGCTGATATCAACTTTTATTATTAATGTCAAAATTCTATTGAATGTTTTCCCCCTTTTACTTCTCCACCTGTGTTTTTTCTTAAAATCCATGAAGTGGATTTTAAATGTGGTAAGAAAGCCAAAACAGAGAAAGAAAAATAAAAAGAGAAAGTACAATGGCAGGAAAAAAATATAAGGAATGAAAAAAGTATACAGGGCCCACTTCTAGTAAGGGTTGTTTCTCACAAAATGTCAATTTAAATTCTTTATTCTATTCAAGTGTTTCAGGGGTTTCTTTGTTCACTGAAATGTCCAACAATGTACTTTCTGTTTGTCCAAATAACTGAAAGAGAATTTATCAGTTGCCTTAATCCATTGTAGCATCTTGTTTCCTACTCACAGAGATATCTGCACACCTTCTATGGAAAGAACATGCCAGTGTCAGGGACATAAACAAGGTTTAATTACAGAATCAATATTGCCTAATGCAGTTGTTCTACATTTTCTGGTTTATACATTTTTTATATTTTCTGTTGTATATTTTGCACCAGACTTATTTCAAAATATTTAAATTATAATTTAAATTATATTCAAATTATTTTCAAATAATTGCTAAATCTTTCTGCTCTATACTGGAAGGTTCTGGTAAATCTTCTAGAATATATTAGAGGGTTTAATATTCTTGAATCTTAATATGCAACTACTGGAGATGTTTTGTAGTAGAAAATAAAACTTAGAGTGTAAGAATTCAGTCAAATCTGTTACATTTTAGTAAATGTGTTTCCCATAAACTTCATTGGACTGAATTGGTAACATCCTTTATTGACAATAATATTATTAAATTCAAACTCATTCATTAATCTATTATAGAAATTATGGGGACTTAGGCAACCAGTGGAAATTAAATTATTTAGATTTGAATTGTGAGAAGTCCAAAGTTCACTTTCAAGACTTTTTTTGTAAGTCTGCTATTGTCACAAAAACATACCATTTTAAAAATTGAGGATATAAAGAGAAGATTTTTGACCACCTGTTCTTTTCCATGGGAACAGAAAATGGAATCACAATATCACAGTTTATACTACTCACCTTAAATACCTTCCCTTTAATACAGATTGAATCTGACCTTGGAGAAAAGTTTTGTGTCTTTACACAAATTAGAAACAAATCCGGTATAACACCAGTTAAAGGCACCAGCAACAGTCAACCACAGATCTCAATGCTCTTTGGGGAAAAACGAACAAGGAAAAAAAAGGGCAAGTATTCTATCACCAGACTAGCATATGAAGAATGTACAAGTAAATTCCTTAATGACATGAATCAATATAAATATACATCTTTTGTATAAAGGACTCCAGCATCTGTAGCTCAGCCCCTTCAGGTAGACAGACCTCTAATAGTTGCCCTATGATAGTTCCAACACACAAAATTCTGGTAAACCTCTTCACAGCTGAATCCTAACTTCTCTGGTTGCTTTTATTTTGTATGTGTGTGTTTGTGTTTCTTTGTTTTGGTTAGTTGATTGGTTGCTTGGTGGATTGGTTGGTTGGTTAGGTCTTTATTGGCTGGTTTTTTTAGTAGTTTGGTCTTCATTAATGTCAGTCAGTGAGGAGCTCTGAGGTGTAAGTCTAGCATATTCACCTGTCACAGCTTTGGCACCCAGTGCCTTCCGTTGTTCCGACCAATTATGCCTAATTGGTCTCTGTGGTGTTGAGACCAAACCATAGAAAGCTCAAAAAATGCTCTGACACTCAGCAAAGTGCATGAAATGTGAAGTAGATGCTGCTGGCAAGTTTCACAGCACTTGTCACCTCTTCCTTCATTTTTGTTTGTAAACTTCCCAAAGTCTAAATGCTGGTGATCTTTTTTGCTAGGGTTTTGCTTCAGGGTAAGGCACTTTTTTTGAGGGGGAGGTTTAGAGAAAATACGTAGATCTACCTGTGGATAAATAACACTAGCAGGTCATATAAATTTTTGCTGCCTATTAAATTAGAGAACAAATTACATTTGTGTCTGCCTTGTGCTCTTCCCAGAAGAAAACCACACTGATCTTTTGGTCACACACCTTTTGGAAGCAGTTTGTACATTATGTTCTGAAAAGTTACAATTGGCAAATAAATTTGAAAAAATTATGTTTATATCTTACACATGCCTTATACAGACCTTTGGAGACCAAGCAGTACCTTCCTATAAACCTGCACTGGTTGTGTTAGGTCACTCTGATTGCTGGCCTCCTAACCCAGGTCAAAGAGATTTCTGACTCAGAAGGTACTTCTAGGTAGCAGAAGGAATGGAAAGCATATATTTTGAATACAGGGAAAGCAAAACAATATTCACACAGACTGAACAATTAATGTAGTTGACATGACCTAGGAAAATAGCAGGAAGAAGAAAGAACAATACTCATAATTGTATATGAAATATAGTGCAGATCTACCAAGAAAAGGACAGGGAAAGGGCAACTGTGTTTTGATGCAGAAAATCTAGGTGAAAAATGGTGAGATGGACTGGGCAATGAGGAAAGGGAATGCAGAAACTGAAAAACAGAATAAAAAGGACTGAGACCAGCACAAGGCTGCTAGATAAGCAATGTAGAATGGGTTAGGGTAAGGGTTAGGGTTAGGGTTATGAATGAAGATTTAGATGATTAAGGCTGGGGCTTGCAAAGGGTGGAAAAGGGAATAAAGGCATGGTTTGGATTAAGAGTCAGATTCACTTGAAGCCTGGGTTAGAGGCAACCAGGATTAGCATCTGGAACCTGGAGAAGAGAAATGGAATTGATATATAAAAGTTTAGAAAACTTTGTTTCCCAGACAAAGGATTTTTTAAGTCCATAGGAGTTAGCTAAAGGACTCACAGCAGTCCTTCACACCAATTATCAAACATCCACAAATCCACATAGAAAGAACTTTCCCCCCTCTTTTTTTCTTTTTCCTTTTTTTTTTTTATTTTTTGAGTTTATTCATTTATTATGTAAGAAGACAACCTTGACCAATTAAAAGGTTGACTCAAGTGGTCAACTACATATGTAGCGAAGGTTTATGATCTGAAAAAACATAAATAAATGATGTGGAAAGATTTCAGCAGTTCTTTGTTTTAGAAAAAGACAAGTGAAATAAACAACCTCAAAACTAGCACTTGAGGTATTCCTGTAACTAAGTGACTTTAAGGCTTACTAGAACCAGTAGATGATGTCTCACAAACTTTCTAAGAAAATGGCTTGTGCCTGCTTCAGCAAAGTAGGTCTATACAGTGACATTCTGTTCAGAAGGTAGAAATCACATAATTATGATTTTAGTTAAAACCTTAATTCAACTCAGTGTGAATGCATTATAGGCTTTAGTTACTTCATTGTGCCCTTTTCTCCCCTCTTTGCCTTATTTTGTTCAGAGGATGGCCATTGCTGTGGGTGTGAGTGGTGCTTCTCCTGTCAAGCCAAATGTTCGTCGTAGTACTCTGGCTTATTTTTTGTCAAAGCTACAAAATACAGATTGAAAAGGCTGTGACTACAGATCAAAGGAAACATGGGAAATTGCATTACATCTACAGAAGAGTTTGTATCTAATGGTAGACTATGTCTGTCACACCAGGCAGCACCTCTGAAGGTACTGAATTTTAGTTATGTTGAAGTGGTTACATTGACATGCAAAATACAGAGATAGTAGATTGGGTTTCAGCAGCATTGTAGCCCTATGCTTGGGATAATTAGGTTTGTCCCCAGCGGTAAAACCAAAACTAATTAGTTTAGAAGAAGAGCTCTGCTGACTGTATATGCAGTTAGCTCATTCAGTGCCAGCTTGGGTGTCAGTGCAAAACTCTACTTTGCATAAGGCAAACTGAAGACAAATATCTAAACAGTCTTTTGACGCATTGTTAGTAATTTTATGTCTCTCATTTTCTGATGGAATAATTTGTGAGTCTATTGGTTTAGAGGTACACTGAGAACTGGTGTTAGCCAATGCTGGAATTTGAGTCTGTTCAATTCCCTCTGACGTAAACTATGTTGGAAAATCAGATGTTGGCATCTTGCATAGACCAACTCTTGGTAAATGTTGTGATGACCATACCACTATACTTCTCTTGGGTGTAGCAGAAAACATAACAGCAGTTTTTCATGAAGGGCTTAGTTACAACAGTGAGGGTTATGGAAAAATTTAAGGTTAAATTAATCTTTCTGTTAAAGAGTGGATTTGGATTTAGTGTAGCAAAAAGGGCACAAAATCACAGCCTACAGGTTATTGAGTGAGTGCTGCTCATTCTAGACCTAAAATGGCAAAGAAAAAATAGCATGTGATTATGCTATTAAAGAAAAATTATCATTGTACACATACACACAAGGAGACTGGATAAAGAGTATGCAGAAATTTATCTTTCCTAGCACAAGAGTACTTGGTTTTAGAACCTTACTATGAAACTTTACTTTCTTGTGATAAATAAGAACATAAATTTTGTAAATAGGAGAGAAGTAATACAGACTTACAAGGCAGCAAACCTGTAAAATTAATATTGTCCAAAAAATGCTCAATATTAACATTATTCAGCATGGAAAAGAGGAAACTGAGGAAGAACTAATTGTGGTCTACATTTTCCTCATGAGAGAAGTGGAGGGCAGACACTGATCTCTTCTCTGTGGTGCCCTGTGGCAGGACCTGAGGGAATGGCCTGATGTTGTGTCAGGGGACATTTAGGTTGAATACTAGAAAAAGGTTATTCAGCCAGAGGGTAGTTCAGCACTGGAACGGGCTCCCCAGAGAAGTGGTCACAGCACCAGCCTGACACAGTTCAAGGAGCATTTGGACAATATTCTCAAGCACATGGTGTGACTCTTGGGGCTGTGATGTGAAGGGCCAGGAGCTGGATTTTGATGATCCCAGTGTGTATTTTCCAACTCAGAATATTCTGTGATTCTATAGTTTCATGAGCTGTACTTAACTATGATAATGTTTGTCAGCCATAACATTTTTTTAATATATAATCTAGAGAAAATAGCTTTTTGTTGATTTATTTTTTGTTTTCTTCAGAAGTCCGTAGGCAAATCTAGATACAAGTACATTTTCTTACAGTTGTGTGCCTCACAGCTCAATTTAAGAGAGAAGAGTGGGAACATAAAAATGACTGACAAAGTACTGGGAAGTTTTTTCCAGAACGAGAAAAAAAATCTCCCTCAATGAACTGTACTGACTTTTTTATATACGACTGTGCTATTACTTATGACATTTATTGTGCTAAAATTTTTAATTTTGTCTGATTCTGTAACTTTTGCAGTTTTGAGTCTGACCAGTATTAAAAGCATTTAGTTGTAGCCTTTCCAGAATGGTTGTCAACCTGTGAATTCACCAAATATTTTACATTATAATATAGGAAATACTTAATTGAAAACACACAGATTTCTGTTTTCAGTTTGATATAATAGGGTGATAGTAAGGTTTACCATGTGAGAAGTTAGCTCAAAATCATGATTTTTCTGGTTTTTGGGGTTTTTTTAGATATAATTTTTTCTGGGTCATGTAATGTGTTTAAGAGGGTATTTTCATAACTGAAAAATGATCACAGGGACTTGGATCACTTTCTATACACCTTTTTTATTCTATCAAGAAAACAAATTTTGGGTAACATTTTTAATAAGCTAGCTTTTTTTATATTTATAAAAATGTGACTAGTGGCCAGCTGAATGAGAATACATTCTCCTGATCTGAAAACCAAAGTTTTCAAAGGGTCAGTGCGTCCCTAATTATAATGATGCAGTTAACAGTACTCTAATTGAAAGGTTGTGTCAGCATTTCCATTATAAAGCCATGTTTTTCATGGGTTGTAGCTCAGCTGTAAAGATTCAATCTGGGCTAAAACATGTCAAAAAAACCTCATCCTGCTCCATACAGAATGCCTTCAAACTCCCAATTAAACAAGTGAGTTCTCCAGGCACCGACTATTTCAAACAAATAAGGCCAGACTTCATATTAATCATTTTACAATGCCATCATAGACGTGCAAGTTACTTGGCATGCAAGTAACTATTCTTGTAAGTGCTTTAAAAATTTGCATTTTTTTCAGAATGCAAGCTCACTTGAAAAAGGTCATTTTACTGCTCTGTTCTCACATCTGCTCCAGGAAGTAAAACAGTCTGTGGAATATAAATATATTAATTTGCAGAGATTTTGATGTAATGTTTGATAGAGTTATTTTATGCTGTATAGACAGAAACTAGTAAAACTATAAAAGCTATAGTAATTTCAACATGCTTCAGAATACATGCTAAAGAATAACAGAAATTGTTTGCTAAATAAAGGATGACAAACTGTAGGGGAAAATTATATTTAAGCTATAGAGAAGTATTACACATGGAGTGTAAAATAAGTGATTAAAATTATCTCAGAACATTCATTTAAAAGCACATACAAAATCACCTTAATTAAAAGCAAAAAATCAAAAGAACAATTGTCAGTTCTGTTGAGACATGTACTTCAATGAGGAAAAAAAAAAAGAACAAATAACCCAGTTTAATTCTGCGGAAAATCTGAGTACCTGGCTGTAAAGGGGAGAATCAAAGAAATAGTTTGATGTACCAAAATCTGCCCCGACTTGAAACCTTAAAGAACACCAAGAAACCAAAGATCAACAATATAGACATGTACTCTTTGTAGACGAATGAATTTGTGTTTTAAATATTTTGGAATGTCAGAAATATAATATGACACATGCAGACCATGCTTAATCAAAAGTCTCAACATTTATTTAATTGATGAGATTGGCAAGCCAATTAATTACAGTGGGACTCAGAGTGAGTGTGACACTGAGACTTGGATTTGTCTGCAGACTGCAACAGATATGAGACCTCATGACCTCTGAAAATGGCAGAGCAGGCTGGTCAGCACCTACATAGCATGGTGGGATATAATCTGTGTGCAATATTGTTATACAACAGTATCCTTCTTAGCCGTGCCCAGATGTGCATCTGAATTGCATCTGCATTTCAGAGCCTTTTCAACCACAGGTGTATTCCAAAGTTATATTATTTTTAATAGCTTCCAGCTAAATACTTGGTTCATTTCATAACAAAGCTAAGATGAATTGTTAACTTAAATATTTTACTGAAACAACAATAACATTAATAATATACTTGAATATCTCATATAGGGCACAGAAGCAAAGAGAATGTTGAAAGGCATTGGTAGTCTCCATTATCAAGTAAATGTATTCAGTTATTGGTACAGAAGCTCTTTTAGTGTTTTGTTTTTAGTACAAAGGAGTAGCTGTTGGACAATAGAAATTTTTGGTTTAAAAATTCAAACAGATATGATTTAGTCATGTTTAGGGTTACATTTTCAGAACACACTATGAGGAACTGCACTTCTATCTTTGAGAAATTAACTTTGACATTATTAAATCACCTCCCAAAAATTATTTAGGTATGGTAGGTGATATTCAACTGTTGCAATATTTTACACTGAAAGTGGTTACATTTTGATGATTAATATATGCATTATCTTATTTCTGTGAAGCCATTTTTGATTTATTTCTGTTGATATTAAAATACTAAATTAAGTCTGAAATTATTTTTAAAAACCCAACACCTCACCTGTTGTATACCATACCAGCTCAATAGCTGACAATCTGGCTTCATAGTCTGATTTGCAGAATGTTTTTAACTAATGGCATTAGCAAATCTGATTCCAACAAGAAAAGACAATATAAAGCATCAAGAAAAGAAAGCAAGGTGCCCATCTTAGGATACAGTTAAGGTGAAGGAGACAATGTATTCCTTCATGGATTCCTTCTTCCACACTCTCTGCCGATTGTTATGACTTGGAAGATTTTGTTTTGCTTTTATTTGATTGTTACCATTTTTAATGGTGCAAGAATTTATTATTTTTCAGTTAGCCTTAGTCAATATTTATTCTTTTACCTCGATGTTGTGATGACTTGCATGTGTTCTGGCCTTTAAGTCAATATTATTTTTCTCATTTGCATTATTAAACCCTTTGGAGATGTTGCTTCTCATTTCATTTACCAAGGTATTTCCCTTTGTTTTTTGCTAGTTTATGTAGACTCCCAGTCTGATTCTTTCATGTTTTCAAACTAGTATTTGAGATTCATCCTTAATTCTTCATGCCGTCTTCTTGTGCCAACTTGCCTGTTGGCACATGACAGCTGAATGTCATCCTCTGGATGACATGTAAGTGGTTCTGTTGTACTGTTGGACAATATAACAAAGAGTATCTTGTGAAAGAATTAAGATGTTGCCAGTAGCCATTCTCATCCTCAGATCATCCAAAATTTGGGTTGTAGTTTATTGAAATTGTCTAGGTTTTGTAACTAGGTCTATTCTGAAATTTAAATTCTTCAGGGATTTCCTGAGGTAGTAGAATTTAATCCTGATGTTAGCTTCATTGTTTTTTCCACATCAGTTCTTCAGTGTACGCTTATCACTAGCCTTGTGCCCACAACACAGGTTTAATATCTCACTGATTCCTTGAAGAAAAGGTGTATGCGTAGCCCCATATCAGCCTTTACATTTTCTGAGACTCTCTCTCAGTCCCCTTAAAGAACATCTGCCTTGAATAAATGCTTAGTAAGCATTAGAACCTTTGTGTCTTGCAATATGAATAGAATATGGATGCAGCTTCTCCCACTATGGAAGAAAAGTCCTTGATGGATATTTTTGGATCCTAACATTAAGAAATCTGTTTATGCTGTTCTTTTATTTTTTTTTTTTTTGTATCCACGGAGAGATGTATTCAATTAAGTTTATTGAACACAGGAAACTCCTGTCATTGACATACATTAGATATTTACAACCCTTTATTGAGACTTTCAGAGTTTCAGTAATATCTGTTGTAGACTGCTGGATACAGTTCTCATTGATGTGATTTTTCCCAACAGTTTGTGGTTACACCAAATATTCACCTTGTGAATAGTTGAACTGATGTAACTTTTTTTTTTTCCTTTTAAGATCTATTTTCCTGTTTCAGTAAATTATCTTTTTCTGTCAGTAAGGGTTGTACTAAAATTATTTGTATACCATCTTTGGGTTTGTGCTGATTTTGTCCCTCTCTCAAAGCATTGGATTATAGTATTGCGTATTTGGGAAAGTGTAGTTACCTAAAACTAAGAACTTTAGGATTTGCTTTTCCGAAGGGGGGGAGGGAGGGGGTGTGTGAAGAAAGTTTTGTGCACAACATGATTTTTGGAAAAAAATTAACAGGTATCAGGCAGTACCTATGGAATGAGGGATCTGCAAAAGAAATTTCAAACCAAGGCAAGGGAATCAGAAACCTACCAAAACAAGGAGAGGGGGTCTAAGGAGAATCCTGCTGGATTCACAGGATTAACCCCCAAATATATACATTTAATGGAATTTATTAAGATAAAAACAATGTTTTTTACAAGGGAGTGCCTTAGAAATTCCTGTGGAGAAGGGAAAAACATATGCATGAATAAAATTCTGCATGCAGCAGCTTTCAGGAGATGCAGTTGTGAGAAAATAAACACAGTTGTGTAATTGTAAAGATGTGCTTTCCAATCAAGCTAGAAAACTGTGGGACAAGTTTGGACATGAGAAATTAAGATGAGATACAAGGATGTGTTTTTGGTTTATTTTATATGTACCATCAGGGTTGCCAATACATGAAGCAGCACTGTCCAGAGAAGTTGTGGTGCCTCCATCTTTGGAGATCTTGAAGAATTGGCCAGGTAAAGCCCTTTTCATCTTTTTCTAATTAAACATGGTTTCTGCAGGGTGTCAATCTAGGCAACTTCTGGATTGCCCTTCCAAGTCACTCTAGCTGTTTGTCACATATAGGCTGGAATACCTCTTTTTATCTTTTACCATATGTGACAATATACATTCGGTGGTCAATCTCTGCATTCTTGATTGCTCTGTTTTTCCCTTTCAGTGTTTCTTTAATATGACCAAATAAACTCTGCTTCACTGCAGGCATGCTCTTCATTTTTTTGTATGAAGTTCATCTTCTTTTGCTTTTTGAGGGCATTTTCTCAGCAAATACTCCTACAAGCTGAAATCACATACTCCACTAGCAATCCTTTCTTTATTGTTCTCAAAATTACTCAGAGTGTCAAAAATAAGAATTTATTTCCTCTCAGCTTCTAAGTTTCATGTAAAAGGAAAAAAAAAAAAGGATAAATAAAAAGTACTTCACCAAAGCCTCATTGTATCTCAAGTCATAACATTCATCAGACACTTATCAGTTGCTCTAATGCTTCAGGTGTTATTCTTCACAACAACTCTCAGTGATGTCTCATTCTTTCTCCCCAGTGAGATATTAAAAAGCCTTGCCACCCCCTCATTTTATCACTCACTCTGTTACAGTCCCATTTTGTGACTGTCTATAAACTTGTTTCATACTTCCAGTTTTTTGTGCAACCAATTCAATTTCCTAGTGGTGGAGGCTCTTTTACAGAGCCCTTTTTTTAGTAATAATCTGGGTTTTGATTTAATCACAAAGTGTCCCATGTTTTAGGGATCAACCTTAAAAACAAACAAAACCAACCAACCATCCAACTAACCAACCAACCAACCAAAACCAACCAACCAAAGAAACAAACAAACAAAACTGTTTGAAACTGCTGAAACTCTACTCCATGCGAAAGAAGCTTTTACAGAATTCTGTAGCAAAGGCTCATATGCAGACAATTGACTTCCAGGTGATCACTGAGGATTTCTTTGAGCTCTTTCATCCAATACCTTTTGCCATAAATCCCAGTGTTAACACAGCCACAGCTTAGTAATCAAATTGAGAATGTTTCAAATAATTTCTCACTTTAAGAATGTGTTCTCTGTCTACATTTGTTTCCACTGAGAGCATAAAATTAAACAAGTCTGTCCTGCTTCTTGGGTGATTCCACTTATAGATTCTTCTATCTGGATACCTGATGTCCAGGATGAAAATACTGCTGAGAGACTTTCAACAAAAGCAGAAAATTCCACTGTTGACATCCTTTTTTTAATGGAAAGGAGTGGGGCATCTGTTGCATGAAGTTCTCTGAGGTTACTCTGACAGAATGAAATATTTCAAAATGGTAATGGGAATGGTTTTTCCATACTGTGTCACAGTGACAGAATATCTTACTGATCAGGATGCCTCCTCCTGGTGCTAGCAGAGGTCTACACAGTTTCTTAAAACTCATGGATAGTGCTTTGCTCAAGCATATTCTATGAATAAGTAAAATTTAATGTAACCTGCATAATTAACAGGGCTTCATTTTGAAATAGGATGCATACAGAATATATCATCTATGTCATTTCTGAATATATATATATATATATATATATTTCTGAATAATATATTTCTGATATATTAAGAGTCCAGTATCACTCTGTTAATCTTTAAAACTCTTTTCACTTGAATTTACAATCCATCAAAAAAATTTACCGGTTAATTTACACAAGGAAGAGAAAATATGGTGTGACATTTCTTATTTTAAGATGCAATCCACATATTCTACTGGTAAACGTAAATCTCTTCAGAAGTGTAGTGATACTGTCTGTACTCTGTGCCAAGAGGACAAAATTTGCTGAAGTGAGTTTTGTCTCTGTATTCTGGAAAACTATTAGAAACACAGATACTACACTCTTCCAGCTGTAGTCTGCAACATATTCAAGCGGGAGCAGTGTGTGACATTCAGCCATATCTCCACTGTGGTTTCTAATGTGTATGGAGGAGCAGCCAGTCTCACACATCTCATTAGAGTTCACCTGTCTTATATAGTAGACACCTAGGGGAGCAGACATAGCTTAATGTTATGGACAAAAGTGTAACAGTTACTTGTACAGAGCTATGTATATTTCCATATCACAAAGAAGCAGGACGAGAAGTAATGTAACTGATGGTTCCACTTCCTTTTTCGTGTGCTGCCCTTTAGCATTATACATGGGTTTGATTGTAAGACTTCAGGGCCTGGCAGAGATTTGGGGATAGATTCTCATAGATTCTTTGTGTAATATGACTGTATCAGTAATCTAAATAAGTGCAGCCCATTGAACTCATGTAGACAACATGCTACACTAGACACCTTTTCAAGGGGTTGACCCTCCCTGAGCACCTCCTGAGTAATTTAATCTTTTGGGCATCTACTGGAAGAGCATGCAAAGAATTAGCGTGGTTCTGGACACTGGATATCGGTACATAATCCACTGACTTCTTGTACATTTGGTAGGGCCTTTGAGATACCTAAATATATCACTGCAGGATTGAAAAAGTGAAAAATGATTTATACTCACTACATCTTCTGCCCTCCTTGTTGCAGAAGAACTAAGATTCCATGTTGTTGAGGTAAAGCCTAGTCTTTGAACCCCAATTTTTAGATTAGAAATTTAAATACATGACTATTAATAAACGGCAGTTCTTCTTCTCTTAGTAACATAGCTTCATCAGCCTTTTTCTTTCTTCTACTTGATAAAGATTAATGCTTTACTTTCTCCCAGGAAAGCTAAATGTAATACCAATCTTGATATCACCATCTATATTTCTGCTAGCTGGAATGTGAGGTGTCCTAAAGACAAAGTGTATTGTCATGTATTTAATGTGCATGAGTAAAAGTTCTCATAAAGAGAAATTATTATATTTTGCTATTCCTGTGAGTGTCCAGTTTCTGCTGTCTGTCTTACAAGTGAATAGCAGTGTTGCTCACAGTGCAAACAATTTGCATGCCATTGTTTGGACTTCTCTTGAACCTAGATAGGAATGTGGATTTACTAGGGAGGAATTAAATTTTGGCCCATAAGTTCAGCCAGCAATCCACTGTCCCAGTTTATACAATGACTTGCTATCCTTTCAAATCCTCTATATCTGTGTGTCTTCTTTTGCTCATATTTCTTGTTATAGGATATAAAATTCATACCTTTGAAAAGAACTTGATTCCAAAAACTTTGCTTATGGAAATCGGATCATATAGTAAAAGTAGGTCTAAGAAAAATACTTTATCTTTGGTGCATTATGCCTGGATATTTCATTCTCCTGTCTACATTTGCAACTCTAATGTAGAAGAGCAGAATAAGAAATCAAACAAAATAAATTATGCCTGGTCTCTGTTCCTGATTTCATGAAAACCTTAAGAATTATTTGAGGGAAATGTAACTTGACCTTCAAATTAAGATACTTGCTTGGGCAGAAATATTCAGAGGGTAGAATTAAAGAAAAATCATTAGAAATGTCTGATGTTGCTGAAGTAATTGGAAGTAGTATTCCAAACGAACACTTAAGCATAAGATGATCATTCAGTCAGCCAAACATTTGAGTTTTGTTTCCTTTTACTTTATAATTCATAATTTCATTAATTTACTTTTTTATTCATAATTTCTCCAGAGCTGTCCTAAACTGGGGCTGTTCAGTTGTTGCTGCAGAGCATAGGCGAGATCACTGGCACACACCATAACTGTACACTAGTTAAGGACACGTCAGAAATGCTGATGCACCTTTCAGAAACATTCAACCTTTCTGCAGTTTTTGAAGATCATCTGATTTAATTTTCTTTTGTGAATGTCAGTTGAGAAGTCAGAACTGGTGAGAAGTTAAACTTTGCTTTGTATTAGAGATGTGGACTGTGAATTAAGATCTTGTTATAGATACAGCTATGATTTAGAAAGGAGAAAGCAGGCAAGAAACAGAGTCCAAGTTAGAACTGATTTATCCAGAAGAGTGATGTAAATACTTATTTTTCAAGAAAAATCAAAAACATGTGTTCATCTTTATTTTGCAATGAACTGCTTCACTAAAACTGTTTATATCAGTATTGTTAATCTTAATGGTTTCAAGTGAGCCATGCTATAATAATTTGTACCATCAGCTCAGCGCTGATTTTTTCCTAATGAAGAATGTTTGACCACAAGAGGGAGTTCCTTGCCAAAGGTTTACTTACCATGAAAGAAGCAAGGACAGAATAAGAATGCTAAAAAAATTATAGATCTGTTTTCCATTGTTGAATGCTAAGACAGGAAATAACATTTTTATGAATTTTTTTAAGATTAACCCAAAAGTCTTAACTTTGAAGTTAAGACTTTGAAGTCCCTTGAAAAATAACATTTATAGTGCTCTAAAAATCTGTGATAAATGTTGAAGTTTTAGTTAATGATATCCTTAGTATTAATTTAAAATATACCATAGATACCACCTATAAATGTAAAAAAAATGTTGTCATCAAATAGAAGGAGCACAAATGTAATGTATGGTTTACTTTATTTACATTGTATGAAGGTATTCTATGAATTAATTTAAAAAGTTTTATTCCTAGAATTAGGAAACTTATGACTTGTACACAATGGACTTTGGTATTCATTTAGTACTTAGCAAAAATATACAAATTCAAAATATTCAAATGAATATTTCTGACCTTTGTTGTGGTTTTCTTGTTCAAATTACATTCCTTCTTATATCTTACACTGTTGATCTAAACTGTTGCAGCTATTCTTATTTCACATAAAGTAGTTTTGTGACTGTATATAACACAGACCTGATGAACAAAATCAGATTTCCAAGAGTGTTTTCTCCCATGCTACATTAAAGTACTTTTTCTGCAAAATATCATACAAATACCACACAAAGTTATATTTTTGAATTGCCTTTTTTTTTTTTTTTAAGCCAAGGCTCGGATTTAGCTTGTAAGAAAGCTGTTAGTAATCTGAAAGAGTCATGCAGCTTTATAAATGAGTGGGTTTTTTTCACTTGTTCTTATGGAAAACATGCTCAGAAATAGAAAGATCCCACAGAAATCTTATGTGTATTTCTAGTAGATAAAACCAGATAGCAATATACCCCTAAACAACTGATGTGAAACATTCTAGCTAAAAAATTTTGTAAGTGGAAAAAGCAGATTAGCAAAAAAATGTAGAAAGAGAGACATAAAAGAAAGAAGGATTAAATGTTCTGTGTGCAAAAAGAGACACTTATCATTACCAGGTGAAATAGCAAATACAAGCCCACCCCTGTCCATCACGTCCTCACAAATGGTCAGCTGGTATTTAGAGTAAACCTCAGATCTCTGGATGGCAAATGCAACTCTTGATGCTACAGGTCTCCTGAACTTAAAAAAGGCAAAACATCATTTCAACTCCACTAGTTATTCAGAGCTCCTTCTCTCTTATACTGATAGTCTTTTTCATATGTGTGACGTTATCTTTGGGCCTTAAATTAGTTAGTTAAACTTCAAACAAAAGACATTGTCAAGTAGGCAAAGACTTTTGATTTCATCTTACAACAGCAGTGATGCTCACTGAGGGAAAGAAACAGCTAAACTTTGTAAGTGTTAGGTATACCAAAGAGCAGTTTAGTCAGTCTGTTTTCCAATTTCTGTGCATATTTTAAGTGTTCACCTCATTGTAAACATAAATCATAAAAGATCTAGTCTGAAAGCAAAACTGTCATAAGTGAAATAAATTAAAGCTATGTCAGTTTCTTCTTTACCTCAACTGGATTACGTATCCTTATTTTTTTTTTTTGTAATCTTTGTAGTATATTTTTTCATCAGACATTCTTGCTTGAATGCAACAGCTCAGTCCTTGATTTTATGTGGCACGATTGAAAGGCAAATTATTCATCACATTCAATAGCACGGCATAGTAACTGGAAAAGATGGTGACTTTCAGGTTTAGTGCTCTATTGTCTAGAGCTTGGAACTCACAAAATGCAAGTTTGTCTACATGGAAATAGAAACTAAAGACATTGTATTAACTCTGTCGAGGTACATTATACTAAGGCAGGTGCATATTCTTTTTTTTACAATTATTCTCTATTGCAGAAAATAACATTTAATTTTTGTACATAGATCTTGTTATGGCAAGATCGACTGATTCTTTACTTAAAAAGAAAAAAAAAGAAAATAAACCCAACAGATTTTTGAGCTCTGTAAAATATTTTTACTTACCTTAGCATACTGCACAAGTGAGTTCAAGAAAATGAAGCTCATTTATCAGAATGCATAAGAGAAGATTTAAAAAAATGAAATATTTCTCACATAATTTGGTGGTGATAGTAAAAAAACAAGACATAAAAAAGGGAGAACAATGGGAAGGAGAAAAGAAATTTCACATTCTTTGAACGTCTAGCTGAGCGCTAGACATAAATGAAAATGATTAGTCTTTCATCAACCTCAAATCTAACAAATATTAAAGTTTTTTTTTTCTTTTCTCAGTCAAATTCTTCAGAAGTAACAGTGATGGGATGTTTCCATTCATCACTTGAATTACTGGTCTAGGATGCAGATAATAGCATTTTATCTATTTTTGCATAATGTTAACTAAAAAGTGCACTTCTTTTAAACATTGACATAAGTTCATATTTCTTGAGATCATTAAAAAACAACAATAAAGAAAAAAAAAAAGAAAATTGGCTATTTAAAAAAAGTAGGATTTAATCTCTGCAACTAGAATGAAAATCTTGATCATTGAAGAATTATACAATGATATAATTTAGAGACATTAATTAGGTTGTTGTTTTCTCTTACAGTTGTACAAATAACTTTCTTCTAAATTCCACTTTTAAAATAATGTGTGTAACCTTATTCTGGAGTACAGAATTTTGATTTTGTAATTAAAAACATGGAAGAACATCTAATACAGAAACAAACTTTCACTGTCATATTTCTTCAGCTTTTGAAATAGATTTCATTTAAACATACACTCAGACAACCTTAAAATTAAATAATAGAAACTCTTATTTTAATGGGCATAACTCATCTTTTCATTTTTTCATTATAAATGACAATTTAGTACAGATATGGAACAAATTTGCATAGTTAATGTAATCATTTTCTAGCTTGTTCCACTTTCCTACAGCATCATCAGCTGTCATGCTTTAAAATTTACAAATTCCTGGCATTATCAAAAACATACAGCTGCAGGTTGGGGTTTATGCAGTTGTTTGTATCAGCAGACAGGAGGAAAAATAGTGAAAACATTTAATCTAACATTTATCCATTTTTTTAAATACAACAAACTATTTTCTTTAAGGTAGAAAATAGTTTGAATAATACTTCAGTTGCAAGGTAAATTAGCTGAAAATTTTGTTTCTTTTTAAAAATATACAATTATTTTCATTCAAGTCCACCCTAAGGTTTAAAAGCGTTAGCTGATTAACTTTACCATTAGCAATTATTCTTCAGAAAGAAAGGAGATCATTAGAAGTCTAAAGCTGCTTATACCTAGGTTTTTTAAAAAATGGAATTTATTTGTCTTTCCATTCAGTTAGTTAAAATAAATTTCACAGTAGGGAAAGGAAATAGACTAAAGGGTGTGACTATCTTCTGGTGTGGCTACATGGGGAACAGAAGAGCTCTACAAAAAAACTAAAAAATATAGGAAGAGACTTGGACATATCTATGTGCCTGTATATATACATTAATGTAGGTGTTTTAAGACAAATTTTTACATATGTTTTATATTTTAATAAAGCTATTAGTCTCAAAAAATTAGTTCTGTTTGGAAACAAACATACCCAAAAATGTTTAGAGTTCATTGAGGACAATGCATGTTCCTTCCTCTAACTTGATTGTGATCTGAAACACTAGTCATGAATTCTCAGATAGAATGCCATGTTTTGTAATTGGTTGAAAGTCATGGCTTAGCAGACATTTTTCCAGAACAGGAGAAGTCTTTAGAAATGGGATCTTGAAATTAGATTTAGGAGGAGTGCATTGCAAAATAAGATGGAACTTTGAAAACAACTGGATAAGGTATCTATAGAACCACACACAGCAAAAGTTTTAGTTGTTGATAGATATAAACCCCATGTTGTTCATACCCTCTCATACAGAATGTTTATAACTTGTACACATGACAAAATCATCTGTTCAATTTTTGGACTATGTCTTAAAAATTGTAAGATAAATATCTAGTACAACTGAAGGAGGGTAAGGGGAGGGCATTAGATAGTGCAAGTCTGTTTAATTAAAAGTCTCACCTGATGAGTTTTTGCAACGAGAAGCTAGTGGACTGGCTTACTTTCCATAGAATACTACAACTTTTTTTTATATTCTGAAATGCTTCATGGATCATATATGAACATATTTAATGTTCTAGGAGAATTACCTCCTCAGAGCTGTAATCACAGTGTGTATCAATAAAGATTAATACAGTAGGATAGCAATTCATGTGGATCAGCTGGAAAACTCAGACAGAAGTCTCTATACTTTGCTGATTTTCTAACAACTAAATAGACACATGTCAAGAGAGTTCATTCTGAAAAATCACTTGGGGAGACAGCAGGCTGCTATAACTAATCAGGTTCTGGATTGTCATCCTAATGTCTTCAAAGGCACAGGACACTATATTTAACAGACTCAAAACAACTACGTTATTATCAGAATTAGTGAAACACTCTTCATATTTCCCATTTTAATATACCCTTTATGTGCTTAATTTCTAGAAGTTGCCAGTGTTTCGTTACTATTTACATCTGGCTACTACATTATTTTTTTTTTATCCCTTTGGTAAGCAAAGGTATTGGACACCTTGAACTGTCCAGGCTTATAATTTAAAAATAAGTCTTTGGACCCTTCAAATTAGACTTAAGTAATGTTTCAGAATATAGTTTACCATTCACTTTCTGTCTTTTTTCATCTCCTTCGCCTCTTTTTCATTCTTCATTTATACATGGAAGGACCACATGTATTTTATAGCTCTGATTGGCTTTTCTGATTCTCACTTTCATTATCATCACAGAGATCCTAATTTTGAACAATGAAAAGAAATTGTACTGATTTCTGTCTTTTTCTTTAGTTCTCATATATTCCTACAAAGATCGCAAACAAATATTGCAGTTAAAATATTTTAAACCTGTCCTTGAATAATATTAGAGGGTTTACACCAGCACCATTTCACCTGCATGGCCTACAATCCCCACAATTTTTACTATTATTTGACATGATAATAGATTTATGCAGATGACTATAAGACACTGGAGGTGACTTTTTCTTAAAAGGAATGATCAAACGGTTTCAGCTGAAGTATCATTGTAAAATCAGTCCTATAAGAAAAAAAATCTTCAGGTGAATGTTTCCAAAATTGATTTAATTCTAGATTCATCATCACGTCTTGTCCTTTTGGACACTTATGGCACTTTAATCTTCCCATGGGGTAATGATTAAACAAATAGTTGTCCTCTAATTAACCTTATCTCTGTGTTTCTGTATGTTTATAAAATTGTCTTGGTACATACAGAATAGTGCGTTGGACAAAATGACAGTACAAGACATAATAAGGAGAACCAAGGTATTCTCCTTAAATGCTATAGTAGATTGTTGTTGAACAGTAAGACTGTAAGTCTGGTCTGTTCCTGTAGGAGACCTAGAATATCTTTCTGTGTCATTGCCTATTTTTATGTAAAGCAGCAGCTTTCAGGAATTGGCATAGCATAAAAGTCTTTTGCTCCATCCTCAAAGAGATGGATGTGAGATTGTTCAGTTCTGTTTTCAAATTTCATCTTTATTCTGTTCCTGATGGCTTTAATTTATTTCAGCTTTGTTTCTTTAACAGAAATGGAAAGAAAGTGTCCATGAAACAAAAACCCACATTTTTACTTTCCTGACAATAATTTTAGGAAATATTTTCCTCTGATATGTGGTGTTTTCAAAATTTCCATACTCCAAATCAAACTAGATCTCATCATAGTAAAATTGTTAACCCTAGAATGATTGCAAGACCTATTACACACAATTTTTTAATTCCTTACAGCCAAGGAGTAAGCTTCCATTTGAGTCTCATGAAATCAATGTTCTTTCATTTCTCCATGGCATTTGCTTTAATGTATCTCTATCAACATTATCTGACAATACTGTGATTTCTGGTAATTCTGATGCCAGATTTATCCAAATATTTTCCAGTAATCTGTAATAAGGATAGTGAACATCTGACTGCAACTGTTCCCTTGTAAAAAAGAAATGCTATTCTTTACAACTAAGGAAAGCATATTTTAACTTCTTATGAAACTTTCTATTCAGTTGCAGAAACTTTCATCCTCTTACACAAAAGAAAGTAGGAGATATTATGGAAAGTAAGCTAGCTGACAAAATTAATTTTTGAATATATAGATAGAAATTATTTTCAATATATTTAAAATATCGTGAAATTAAAGGCCTTCCTTCACAGACTGTCACTATTGCACTTTTCCATGACTTCACTACTCACAAAATTGACCACTTGAATCTTTTAGTGCCAGGGATGCTAGATAGTTGGCTAAGTCTTCTACAGATGCTTGTCATCTGAGTGCTGCCATCAGAGCTGTTATTAACAAGTCTCATTTTATAGCTCACACTTCTCCTATCTTGCAGTCTGTACATTGGCTGTCTTTTTCACAGTATCTTGATTTGCAAGTAATATACTACCATTTGGGAATAAATTGACCTCAAGTACATGTTGCATATATTTCTTTCTTACCTTCATATAGGAATAATATCTGCAACTTCCTTTATTGTTTTGGTATTTTATATTTTATTTTTTCAATTGCAAATTAGTTGTAAGCTTAGCATTTTCTTTTAAACTTCTGAGCAGCTGATGGACCTCCTCTTCCTTCATACTCTTCTCTTTCTTCAGGCACTTGTTCTGTGAGGTGGTATGAGTTTTCTCATCAATATAGGTTTGACTACATTGAAACTGGAGTTTCTTGTAAAGAAGTTTTCCTTCATATTTGTCATGTTTCCTTATGTTTTTCATCAAACTCTAACAGCTTTTTAATTTGGGCTTGTATCAACAATTACAGTATTGAAGTTTCAAGGGCACTTATGAACAAGCAGTTGGTGTGCTTATTTTAATGTGTTTAGCTACTATCTCTGTACCAAATCATGCGTGTGGGTACTTAAGTAGCTAGGCATGCACATCAGCTCCTGGTTGTAGCAGAACTTCCTGATCTATATTTCAACTACAACAGCTGCAGGTGCAACTGCAGCATTCAACTGTACATTTTTTCATGCATGATTGTAAAACTCATTTTGTATGTACCAAGTGTTTAAGATGGTATTACCGTAATTGGTAATAATTGATTTATGGTAAATTTGCATGTCAGCTATTTTTTTGCAAAATACTTCAAAAATCTTGCAGAAATAATGTTAAAATTTCATTTGTGTTTTTTATTGTGTAGATTAAATAATGTCTACCTTGTCTGAAGATAGATATTAGGATATTAGCTGTAGTTGTGCAGTTTGGTGAACTTTATTTTAATGACTACACTTTCTATTTATGCAAAAAAAAAGAAAAAAAGTTACAAATAGTATGCCCACAAGAAGTTATTGATATAAACTTAAGCAGACATCCTTTCTTTTCTCCGTTTGCGTGCATACATGCACTCGCCAAGAACAGACTATCCAGCACCCAAGGATAATTGGTCTGTTTCTAGAAAAGGTTATTTCTTTAAATTGGTGATTCAATCTGTTATGAAGCTCATTTTGCAGCTCATACTTTAAATTAAACCCTGGGGCTCAGCTAACCTCAAGATCCTGATTATATGGGAAATTTATACCGTATCTTACTGTCGTGGCTTAGGAATGGTATTCTCCTACTTCATACTCCTGCTACAACTATGTGCATTTCCTCTCCCCCACTCCAGCTGGAGGCACAAAAGACAAAGATTGTGGGTAGAGATAAGAACAATTTACTGGAAACAGCAATGAGATAAAAAAAACAAACACTAACCGCAAGAATATTAATAACAAAAGGTATAAGAAAAGAAAAGGATTCACACAGAAAGCCTGAAACAAAAAATAAAAGAGTACTTGGTGGCTCCTCTGTCATATTTTCTCAATGAGAAGGGATCCTGCCTCCTTGGAAGTGAGTCCCTGCCTCCCATCCCCTGCAATGACTTAAGGTGGTATACAATAACAGCCAGGCCCTAGGCATGCCCTGTCACAACTACCACAAGAAATTAACTCTGTCCTGGCTGGAACCAGAACACGTACCTTTTGACATAATGAACAATGAGAGGAAGCTTCATACATTGTGACAGATGAAGGTCAATATATTTTTTATTGTATTTGCTGTAAGAATGTGTATCTCTTCAAATACCAAAATAATTATCCAGACTCTCCATGATGCAGACAGATTTGTTTTAGACTAAATATGTACAAAACCAAACAAACTATGTCAATGAAAGTGCTTTGGAGTCAGGAAACCTTATACCTGAATGATAGATCACATATCCTGTATATCAGTAGTAGAAATTTTTAGAGGTATGTATGAATTAAATGCAGTCTATATTCATCTTTGGGTAGGCAGTAACACAGAGCAAAATATGAGGAGTGGTAAAGAGGTGCTTATTTTCAGTAATAATATTCCTTACAGAAGGAAGAAAATGGGCTTATTTGAGCTAATACCTTTGTACATTATCCTTATTCAAGGCACTGTTCACAACATTTTGGGTTGATGTTTTCAAAACGGAGAGAATGTGGTTCTGTTTGCTCCATGCCAGCCTGTTTATGCACTAAATATTCAAAATGGCCAGAAGTACTTTGGAGAAAGAAATCCATCCTGTAATTCCACTCTCTCTACATCAGTTACCCCGTTCGTAGGCAGGATAGAGCCTTGCTATCTCTTCTTTATTTATCACCTGGCTTCAGCATTCTTTCTATCTTCACAAAATCGATGGAAAGAGCCTTCCAAATACTTGAAGGCCTGTTGTGTGTGGCTTTCTCAAACAAGTGCTGCTCTTCAAAATCAAATCCTCTAGAAACACCCTTTCAGAATTGGTAAGTGCTCCTAATCACAAAAGCACTTAACCAGCAATGTTGCTTCTACCTCATCCTAAACACTAGACAAATTCAACATGTCCCATCTGTCATGTGTAATGTTTTGGCTTTTTTCTTAGGATAAGGCATCTTCCAGGTTCCTGTCCATCTCTACATTTTCGTGGCTATGTACAATAGACAATTCCACATGTCTTTCCACTCTGGTGTGTCTTGACATCTCTGCTTATACAAAACTCTTCTAACAATTTCTGTACATTTTTTGCTGTTGAAAGTCAGGCCTTCATGTCTGTGACTGAATTATTTTGTTGGTTTAGGATTCTAAAATATTAGCACAGATGATGTGAGCACAGCAAGGGAATGAACCTCAGAAAAGTTCTAGACACGTTTAACTACCATCCATGAACATCTGTGGACAATCCACATTGTCCAGGCTTTCAGCCCACAGGTTAGTACACCATAACTTTTAGGCTGTTCCTGAGTGGGATGAAAATATTAAACAATAATATGGGACAAAAATATTAAACAGCCTAGGTTAAACAGCCTTATGTTGATTTAGCAACCTAAACCAGGAAATAATTAATTTGCAACCATCTTAAAAATTGTGTAACACAGACAAGATATACAAAGAAAGAAACATACATATGTACTCTTACTTAGTAGTGTTAGAACACATGAAGAACTGAAAAAAATATGTTCAAACCTTGAACTTTTAATTTTTTTTTTGGTAGACTGAATACAGTAGATTAAAGCAATACCTTTTATTGGACCAACAAAGAACAGTCAGGCTTTGAGACTAGAAAGGTTGCATCTTCAATTTCCACATTATTGATCTTGCCCTTACAGACCAGATCAACTACAAATATTTTCTGTATGCTTTGAATGATACATTTTTCCTGTGAAATTCAATATTTCTTTTTCTGATCAATAACAGAAGGAGACCTTTTGTAGAGAACTACAATGAAAAAAAATGTAAGGAAAGCAATTCTTTTTATGGTAGTTGTCAGATGGATGATAACAGGAAAATCACAATTATTTTTTAATAATAAGAAACAGAATTAAATGCTGCGATCACTCCCTTTTGTTGCTTAAGTGTACCCCAAAATTCATTTTGGGTTGCTTTTGAAATCAAGAAATATCATATTAGTGTCTGAGAACACCAAATGCCCCAAGAAAAGCATATTACTTTAAAACATTAACAACAGTCTTTGTTCTCTCCCCCTTGCATACCCTTGTTCCCCACCCCCTTCCCCCAAATTGACTATATTTTTTCTTTAACCTTTTTGTTGTCCAAAGAATTAGAAGGTAAGTATTGTCCCTAAGGCTACGTGACATCTGTCTCAGCACATTTACAGTTGTAAGAATTTTGCATTCCTCTTTAATTCTCCCACTTCAGTGGTTACACAAACCACTAAAATTTTAAAAAATGGTTCACTTTCTGTTCAATCTGAGGAAAAAAGCACCAAGATTTCAGAAAAAAAATTATTTGTTTGTTTGAAATGGTAACTCACCTTAAAATTAAAGGTGATGGATATGGAAAGAACTCAAAAATACTCTTTTATTTGGCCCCAATTGGCAGATGGTGACTGAAAATCTATTCCTCCATCATAAAAGTGTTAAATATTATTTTGCATCTTCTAGGGGGATTATGTGGGAAGTAAAACATATTTCTGATTAGTATTCCATCTAAAAATTGCTTGCTCAACCTTTACAGTATTTTGTCTGTGCTCTGTTTCAACTGAAAATAACCACAATTTCATTTTTTTGGCAATTCAAATATACAGGAATTCTGACTCCATTACCCTTTTAAATAATGGCACAGCTCTAATACCATTCATGTCATTTACAATGTTGCTTATATAGCTACTTGTAAATAAGTTACCATTAAATACTAGTTAAAAAAAATTAAAAGTATCTCAGGTTCATGGTTTGTTACTTGAGCTATGTAACTAGTTTGTGTTTAGTGATCTCCTTCCAAACTTTTTTAAGACTGTGACCACATACAAGCTAAAGTCTTTAAATAAGGCAGCATGGCTATGTGTATCTGTTGCTTTAAGGTGTAGAACAAGTATACTTAATATATACAGTGCAAAAGGAATTAATCTGCTTAGGACAAGGATCTCCTGATGAAAATATGAAGTTAATGAAGGAAACAAACCCAGTAATTCCCTAGTTCTGAAAATAAGAAGTTATACACTTAGGATAATAAATAAAATTTTGACAATGCTTTATTTTAATGGCACATGAATTAAAACTGCATTACAATGAAATTGCTGCAGAACATCCACATTAATATCAAATGAATTCATTATGACCAGCACAGTTACAATGAATACTAAATGAATTAATAATAACGAACCACTTAAAGTGTTACCTAATTGTTTTATTTCATTTTTATGTATATTTTTGTCCAAATTTAACCGTTAGGTTAATAGAGAATGACATCCGGTAATTCATTTCAACATCGAGTGTTTGTAAGTGATTACTTCCACATCAGATTCAGCAAAGCCTGCTGCACTGATCAAATGTCTCAAAAAGACCCACCTATTGCCCCAGATATTTTGAATCATGTTGATGCAAAATGATCAGGCAAGACATATTAAAGATTTAACAACTCCTAATGGTGATAATCATGTTCCTTGAAATGACAATTCATCTTTCTTTCAGGAATCTTGAGTGCTTTTTACAGGTGGTTATTAAAGATATTCTACAAACAAAGAAATGGGTGGAAGCACATTAGATGGCTTTTCTCTGATAACTGCTTCTCTGCCGTCACCTGTAGAAAACCTCAAATCCTCACAAAATTTGTTTTGTTTTTCTTAGTCTGTCTGCTATAGAGATCTGCCATTCATTGCTTTGCATACATCACGACATTTTAACTTCTTTGTCCCCATAAGTTAATAATATATGCCATATAACCTTGTGAAACATATTTTGTAGCATATTAACTCATTAAAAATTATATCTTCAAAGACAATGAACATTATTTTCCAGTTTTCTATCAGCAGAAATCATATCCCCTTACATTCCTTTAGAATTATCTTCCATAACACAAGTCTCAGTAGAGCTCATGGTAGGGAATCTGGCCAGATTCCTCCATGGCTAGGAACAATAACTGCTGGTGAAGCATTCATAATGCTAAGGAGAAAAAGCATTTTTTTGTGAAAGTTTTATTTTTGAACATGCTAATTCACTTATTCTTCTGCTTCTAAAGCTCCCATAGGAAAATTTATTTTATATTGGGGAGGAGGAGTGTATTTTAATTAAGCAATTTGGTAACATATAGAAAATTATAACATCGGAAGCAAACGTGTGAAAACTTCCTAATTTCAGGTTTAGTATCAGACCACAAAATGCTATCTAGAAGTCCTGGATAAGAGGAAAACCCAAAGCACTTTCAACCAAGCAAATATAGGGATACACTTTAAAAAGAAATATTTTGCCTTCATTTGCTTAGTAGTTTTTAAGAAGAAACAATATCTTTTGCGTTCACAATATATGTCCAATGCTTACTTCTTGCAGCTTACTATGAACTCAAGAGTTTAGGATGAGGTTCTTTTGCAGTGTTCTAAGACTCAAAGGTCCTTTCACTGTCATTGGGAATTAGGATTTTTAAAAAATTTTATTTTGCAATTAAATTTTTCAAAGTCCTTCTCCATACAAATCAAGTATTGCATTGAATCTGCACTACAGAATAGTAAAAGAGGTTTAATTTATTGGTGTTTGTCATTCATTTATGCTGGAGGTGTAAAGAAATAGCAGGTGGGCTGTTGATTTTTCTATTTTTCCTTACAGTAAGTCTCATTTTGAAACTTAGCTCTGGCATAACTACCTCCTGCGTATTCTTGGGGACTATGCTGCAAAATAAAAGGAGGGTCCAGGTAAATTCTGGGAGTGACAATAAAGCCTGCTGCAGTCCACTAACACAAACTGAGGAAAGAAATGTGTAGCCAAGGTAAGAATTACAGGTCAAACAGGGACTGCAAAGGAACAGGTGACATATTTGTTTTACTGTGTTTTCAGATGGGTCCTATACAAAATTTGCGTCTTAGAGTGTAATTTAATACTTGTATTTCATAAAATCATAGACCCATAAAATGGTTGATGTTGGAAGAGACCCTGAGGAAAATCTAATTCCAACCCCCTGTCTTGGTTTTGAAAGACAGGTGTCTGCTGAGAGAGGTTGAACCCTCCCTTAGGACAGAGAATGTGATTTCCCCTTCCTCCGAATTATTTTAATTTTGAAATCAAGGGCTTTCAGGCAAAGATACAGGAAAAGAAATAACAGTCCTTCACTAGTATCTATAAACAAGCAATAACAATAATAACAACCACAAATAGAACCAGAAACCAACAGCAGATGACTTTCCCTTGATGTGTAATCACGGTCGAAAAACAGCAGGGGGCGCTGTTGAGCTCCCGGTCGGGCAGGGCAGGTGCGATGACTCCCGAGCGGCTGCAGGTGGCGCTGTGGCGCAGGGTCAGGTCAGCCTCAGGCAGCTGGTAATGGCGGACAGGCTGGAGAGCAGCCAGGCAGCTCAGAGCAGCAAAAACAGGGCGGCAGGGGCAGGAGCTGACCTCTCCCTGGCTAGCCAGCGAGGCAGCAAGGATTTCTGCAGTCACAGCAGAC
>VZRZ01003277.1:233747-282394 GCA_013398175.1 Climacteris rufus
GGCTCTTCCCTTACCTGCCTTGCCCAAGCACACCTTTCGTCTCTCACAAAAGAGTTGATGGCCCTAAATCACCCAGCTATTTGTTGCTTAATAAAAGTGATGGAGAAAAATTCCAAGGCATCCCCCAACCTCCAACACCCCCCTGTCATGGAGACCAGAGTCAAGCAAGAGAGCTGTCTTTGTCTTTCTTCTTTCCAATTGCATTTCAACAAACTGAGAGAATTTACTACCATTTTTTGGGGGGTGTGGAGGGTGGAAATCCCTGTAAATTTATATTTTCCCTAAGGTGTCTTTTGATACTACAGTGGGTTTATAGTATAAAATCTGTAATTAATTATTTGGGTTTTGCCTAAATTTGAGGGTACTTGACTTTAATTACCCATCAAATATGACAGTGCATCTGCATACATGCAATCATCAGTATTAGTTCACATATACAAAATTTCTTTCATCTGAAGATAGTAGAAAGCTGTCTTTATTTGTTCTAACTCAGTTCTAACTCAAAATAACTGATGCCGCCAGTAAAGTTTGGGTGTTATGTTTATAATAGTTCACAAAGCAGAACAGCCACATCCAAAGAGAGGTCAAGGAGATTGGGTGTAGACAGGATTTAGCTGGGTTTTTTCATACTTGAGAGCCAGAGTTCAGGGATGTGGGGAGAGCCATGCTTCTTTTTAGTGTATAGTCTTGACCAGAAAGAAGTAGCTATGAAGGGGTGGTCTGTGCAGCATTTTTGCCAAGTAGTGTATCTTGATATGATTTCTTTTCTGTTGGGTTCATACAATCCCTGTTTAGGTGTGGGGATGCAAAGTATTTGTGAAAGCAAAGTGTGTCCTTCTCTCCTGTCAAACCACCCCTCTCTTTTATGTCATGTCTACAGTCTATGGAAATAAATAGGGTTGGACTTGGTGATCTTGAAGGTCTCTTCCAACCTGGAGATTCTGTGATTCTGTGAAATGGGAGTTGGAAAAGCTACTGTCACCTACATCTCAGCCTTGTCATTTTCAAAGTCTGGCTCTTCTCAGACACTTTTCAAACTACTTAGGTTCATGCTCTTCAGCGGAAACTGTTTCCAGAGGTAACTGCAATGGGTGTTCAGTAACATTTTGCTACCAGCTGAAAAACTGGTTTTAGAAACACCAAAATCCATCAATCCTTTTTCCTACAAATTTATATTTTGCGCTCTACTGATCTTGTTATTCAAAAGGTGCAGGTCCTGATAAGCTTCAACCAAATATGGAATACCTAATATATCTCTCCATCTGTTCTTATTAAGCTGCTAGAAAATAATTATTTTAAGTGTGGGTGGGGTTTGCTCCTTTCTCAATATGTATGCTCAAATACAGTCTGTGCCCTCACAAGTCTTGTAACAAATCAGGCTAAAGTCCATATAAATTCACCAGCCAAAACAGCAGATAACTTTTTCTGAAATGTGAAAAACAGTGCAACCAGTAATTTCTCTTTGTATTGCCAACCGTCTCTGGTATTTGTGCAAGCTTACAAGTACAGAGAATTTTTCCACTATGTTTCTCACACAAGATCAAGCAGTAGTAGTTACTTTAACTGTATGAGTAAAGAACACCATGCAGCTCTTGGCTGCTATTGAGATTCATTCCTGCCCATTATCACAAACATCGCTAAGGAGGAAAAAACAGCAAACACACAAAAACCCAAAACAATCTCCAAATAGAATACTTAGAGGTAACTAATGCTCTGTGTCCTGTTGATAAAGGCTTGCAGACATCTGCGAACTTGGTTCTGTAAGTCTTGAGAGTGGTTCTCAAGGCATGGATAGGATTCTCCTATGGCATGGATAGGATTTACTGTGGTGAGAAGTTATAAACTATGGATTTTTTTCCATTTTTTTAATCTGTGAAAAGAATTTGTACCTATGACCAAGACTATCATGAAAGGATATAAAAATTAGCAATTACTCTTATTTACTCAATTACTCTGTTGAAATTCTAAATATTGTGTAGGAATCAAATCAACCTTATTCTTGAATTATAAAGATACTATTCATTTTTGCCTTACATATGCTTCTATCTTTATTTTGAACAGAGTGAGAGGCCTCTGTTTTTAAATTGAAACATATTTAATATCTCCTGTCTATAGATAGAAATTGTTCAAGAGGTCAGACCTGTTTGTTTATCCCAGAGATGATTAAAAAGTTTACCCAACTTTTTTTAGTATTATTGAGAACAAGCAGTAATGCAAAAAGGCTTCAAACATGAATAAAATATTAGGCTAGAGGCATAATTAATATAAAAAGATACAGTGAATTAGAAAAGTGGTTAATAGAGTCAGCAAACCATATATCAATGCCAGTTATCATATTTCACTGGAAGACACTAAAGATCGAAAATCAAGCATGGCAATTAATTAGTCTCGTTTCCGTTTAACCTGAAGGTTGCATATATAAAGAAATCAGGTTGACTGTGAGAGCAAAGAGAATAAGTAGTTGAGTTAAAGATCAAGAGTGGTAGAAGAAAGAAGTGAAGGGGAAACAAGGGGAAGGAATGTCTTCCTTTATTGCATTATAAAACCACTTTGCTGATTTAAATCCTGTTGACAACCATCTCACCTAATTAAGAGCTTAATATCCATGACTGGAATGATTGGTATTTTTTTTGAAGAATTGCACAAATGTTGGGGTTCTAAATGAATTTTCACAGCCTCAAGCCTTAATAAAATTTGGTGTACTTTCCCTGCTTTCTTTACAACTGGTCATTCTTCTACTAGGAGACAGTATAATTGTTGACTAGGAAAACTACATAAACCTTGTGAATTTGTGTTTCTGCCCTCTGTTCACCACTTTCTATGCAAAGATGATTGACAACATTATTCATTTGTATGCAAAAGGAACAGATTTTACTAATATAGGAATGGGCAGCTGTAGCTGTAGCAGAAATAAGGTACATCACTTTGCAACAAGATCAAAAATATAAATTCAAATTGCCAGTTAATTAAACCAACAATTAAAAGTAAAAACTTTTAACATATTTTCCAGCATTTTGAACCATTTTCTCAGTGTTTTGTTTGATATTACAAAAACAGTTTTGAAACTGTTAAACTACCCTATTCATGATTTTATAGAAGAAACACTATGGGTTTCCACCTAAAAGCAACAAATAGCTCTCATAAAAGGGATAAAAATTCAAAGCTGAAATTGCAAACACAATCCTAAAAAAATGATATGCTTGAATTCACTCAAACTATCATCGTGGATTCAATTTCTTTTAAATAAATTCTATGCAGTTTACTTTTTGTGTGATTAAGGATGGGAGGGTTTATTTTTCCTAAAGACAGTATTTTCCTATAATGATAAAATTAATTCCTGTTCAATTATACTCCAAAACATGGATTTTAGGCCTACTTAGAGACAGAGATATTTAATGAAATGTTTCCCCTCAAAATGTCAGTAGCAAAATTGTTAATTAGGTTCCAGTTGCAAATCTGTTATTCAGCTAAGGGAGAATACATGTTTCATTTCAGATAGCAGAGTGTGCAGTATAGACAGATGAAGCTTTCATAAGGGAAAAATAAAAGATCTTCCTCTGTCTTTTTGTTTTTTTTAATTTAGTGAATAAAATCAGCCACATTGCTTCTTTGGTTAGAAAAATACAGTGTTATATATATTTGTCCTTTTTGTGTGAAGATGTAGCATTGATTCAGGTTGAAATGATAGCAGGAAATAGGGTTTCACAGGTGGTTTAGAGGGAAATAGTAGTCTTGCCTTTCAAGACATTTCAAGGTATTGTCCTTTACCCAGAATTCTTGATCTTATTTAAAGCCAGACTTCTCAATTTCTAGTACAAATTTTTGTCCATCTCAAGAATTGAGTTTGGTTTTCTGGGTGGTAGGATAAATTATGTCTAAAAACTTTGCAGTATGAGGTTTTCATGCCCCAAAATCCAGGAATCCATCCTATAGTTTTTAGAAGAAAAATTGTCTTGAAAGAAGCCAAATTTGTTAGCTATCTCCCATTTTAATCTAAAGTTCCTTGGCTTCCTTGCATTAATTATTCATGCTCAGAATTCTTTTATGCACCTTCTTAATTTATTTTATTCAATATGAACTGAATCTTTTCTTGTACAAACCTCATTACTTTTGGCGTGACTTTCTGGTCTTGATCTTCTGTGCCATTGATATGGGTTGGAAATTGACTTTCTGTGAGAAACTTCTCCAGACACAGAAGCTGCAAGTGATAGAGACAAAATAATATGGTAAAAACATACTGATTGTTATACCTTTGCTGAATATCTTTACTATTATTGAGATATTTTCAAATGCCGTGGACTTGCACACTGGTCATCTGTGAAATTCATATTACCTTCTTGTACATTCTTAATCACTGCATAATGGAATGAATGTACAATTATTTGGGCAAAATCAGATGCACTGCATCATTACACCTCAAAATTCATTATCAGATGATTCATTTCTAGCGTGTTGCAGAACTTATTGTAAAGAGGTAGTAAAATTGTCCCAAATGAGTCATATGCTTTGACATACTTCCTATTCCACCCTTTAATCCTGTGGTGACCTGGAGCTTGGTTATGTATCCAAATGTCACTTCCGAGTGCATCATCTGAACCCTGATTGCTGAACCCTTGGCCTGTTTAGCTTTTCACTACCTTCCTCTTTCCCTGGATAACATGGGACACTCCTATAGAGAGATAGCATTCTCCTTAACTAATAGAAGAAAATGAAATAAAGATGGATTATTATTATTTTAAGCAGTCAATGGGAAAAGCTAACATTTGTGCATTGCAGAGACAGAATATAGTACAAGGCCAGTACTGGGATTGAAAACTAGGCATCTGGAGGTAATTCTTATTGACCCTGTATAATTTAATAAACAGAAAGCTCTAGAGGGAAATCTGTGGCTGTGAGATAAAATGACTACTTCTGATTGCTGGGTTTTGGTTTTACCCTCACATTGCCCACTTGAAGCCAGCTAACCATGAGATTACAGTGATCTTTGTAGATCCCATAATAAAACAAGCAGAAAAGTCATCAAGCATACAAAGACCAATACAAATTAAATCTAACTCTCATTGCTTCAATATTATTCCTTCATGTTAACATGCACTGATTAGAAAGACTGAATCCTGCTTAATGTATCCATGTTCACAGTGGGAGTCTTCAGTGAATACAGCAAACAGGATTTGATGTCATTGGCTAATTTCTGAGCCTCCCAAAACAATCAATATCTGTACTTAAAAGCTTAAATCTAGTTTATATTCAAAAAGTGCAGAGGTGCAAACACAGAACAATGTTTGGGTTGAGGATGTCTGTACTAAAGCAGACAGTTCAGCATGTTTATTTCCTGTACTAGCTGGAAATGCCTGGAGCTAACTCTGAAAAAAAAATTAGCAAAAGACAAAAATATATATAGATAACTGAAATTGCTAGGAAACTGAGCTCTGGCTCTCAGTTGCACAAAAAGCAGAGTTTTGGTAGGCACTTGGCATGTAGATTTATTTCTTCTACTTACAGATGTGTCTGTAGTAAGATACCTTCACTGGACACACAGGAAAATATTTTAAAAGTTTGGCCCTTTGAAGCCCAGCATCTTACTGATTATTTCTAAGAGAGAGAATTGTGAAGAGAGATTCATCCTGGAAGAGGATGGCATTTCGGAGTGTGTCAGTTCCAACCTCCAATTCTGTTTGTCAGGATTCAGGATTCATTTCTGTGTGTTTACACCACAGGACTGGTGAATGAAACTTTTTGGCCCATTTGACAATTCTATCAGTGTTCTTCAGCTAAATTCTGACTAGCAAAAGTCAGGACATTTTCTTCAGCCATGATCATTTAGAATTTTTGGGAAGATCTGTCAATTTTGAATTTTAATAAATATTTTATATCATTGTTATCACAAAGAGGAACAGAAATATAATTATTGTATTGAATTTTATCTGTGATGAAGGGCCAGAGTCGAATTTCTGTATTTTCCTTATCCTTTGTGTTCATTGTGTTGCTTATGTTGCAGTAGAATTTTTGTTGAAGTGAAACAAAAACTTATTTTTAAAGGAGGAATGAATTAAACATCCAAAGACCAAGAAACTTGCCCTTCTTCTGCTAACTGTGATAAAAATTAAAAACAGAATATTATAGAACTGTTCTCTCAATTAAAAGGAAACCAAAAATTGACACAAAAATAGACTTCTACACACATGCAGCACGTGACAGAGAGTCATCAAAAGGGTGAAAAATAGATATTTCTTCTTCATTTATTTATCATTTTGCCCAGTGACAGTCCTATTTCTTATTTTTCTGGTAAAAATGAATTGTGTACAGGAAAATTGCTAATTTCTGTGTCTGTGTAACATTGGGATAATAACATCATCCTATATTTGTGAAGTATCACTCATCTATATATCCATTCTCTTGTGGGAGACTTTAACCAGCTGGATGTCTGCTGGAAACTCAACACAGTGGAAAGGCAGTAGTCTAGGATGTTCTTGGAGTAAGTGGAAGACAACTTCCCGTTGCAGCTGGTAAGTGAGACTTCCAGGGGTGAGACTCTACTAGACCTGCTGTTTACAAACAGGGAAGGGCTGCTGGGAGATATGGTGGTTAGAATGCCCATCTTGGGCACAGCGACCATGAAATTATAAAGTTTTCAGTTCTTGGTGAAGTAAGGTGGGGTCTCACCAAAGATTCTATCCTGTACTTCTGGGGAGTGGACTGTGGCCTGTTCAGGACACTGACTCAGAAAGTTCCTTGGGAAGCAGCCCTTAAAAACAAAGGGGTCCAGGAAGGATGGACATATTGTAAGAAAGAAATCTTGAAGATGCAGGAGCAGGCTGTGCCTGTGTGCCAAAAGACGAGCTGACAGGGAATACAAATGGCCTGGTTCACCAAGGAGTTTTTGCAGAAACTCAGGGAGAAAAAAGAGGGTCTATCACCTTTGGAAAAAGGGGTGGGCAACTCAGGAAGTGTTTAAAGGTGTTGTTAGGTCACACAGAAAGAAAATTAGAGATGCAAAAGCTTAGTTAGAGAATTTAAATCTGTCTGCTTCTGTAAAAGATAATAAAAAAGTGATTTTTTTATAAATACATTAATGTCAAATGGAGGGGGGGAAAACCTCCATTCTTTAATGAACATGGGGTAAAATATAGTCACCAAAGATGAGGAAAAGTTGGAGGTGTTTAGTATCTTCTTTGCTTCAGTTTTCAGCAGTAAGATCAGTTATCTTCAGGACAACCAGCCTCTGGAACTGGTAGACAGAGATAGGAAGCAGAACGGACCCCTTTTAATCCAGGAGGTAGTGACCTGCTGTGCCACTTAAGTATTCACAGGTCTACGGGTCTGTGGGTTGAGATTCAATCTAGGGTGATGAGGTAGCTGTGGAAGAGCTCACTAACTGCCCTAGGCCTTACGGGAACTTCAACTTGACAGAAATTAACAGGGAGCATCACACAGCTGGTACAACCTGGGTCAGAAAATTCCTAAAAACTTGGATGACTACTTTAAATAATAGGTCCTAAGAGAGCTGGCTCAGAAAGATGCCCAGTCACTGGTCACAGCCAGTACAGCTTCATGAGAAGAAAATCCTGTTTAAAAACTGATTCCCTCTTATGAAAAGGTAACCGACCTAACTGATCAAGAGAAAAGAGTTGATGTCATCTTTTTGGATTTCAATAAAGATTTCAATACTGTGTCATATAATATCCTTCTGGACTAAACGCCCAGCACATAACTGGATAAACACATCATGGGATGGATGAGCAACTGGCTTATGGGTCAAAGGGTTACAGTGAATGGGGTGATATCATACTGGTGACCTGTCACTAGTGGAGTTCCATAGGGTTCCATGCTCAAACCTGTGTTCTTCAACTTCATCATTAACCATCTGGACACAGAACTAGAACAGTTACTAAGCAAGTTCACAGATGATAGAAATCCAGGAGGAGCTGTTGGCTCCCTCGAAGGCAGGGAGGCCCTGCAGAAAGACCTTGACAAATTAGAGAACTGGGCAATCACCAACCATATGAAGTTCAACAAAGCAAAGTGCTGGGTTCTGCACCTGAGATGGGATAACCCTGGCTGTAGAGACTGGGGAATGAGATGCTGGAAAATTGTGCCATGGAAAGGGATCTGGGCGTCCTGGCCAATTTAAAATGGAATATGAGTCAGCAGTGCCCTGGCAGCCAAGAGGGCTGACCATGGTACAGCATCACCAGCCAGGTGAAGCAGAGGATTGTCCCCCTCTGCTCTGCACTGGGGTAGCCTCACCTCGAGTGCTGGGGGCAGTTTTGGCTACCACAATATAAGAAAGATGTGAAGCTATCAGACAGTGTCCAAAGGAGGGCCACAAAGATGTTGAAGGACCTTGAGGAGAAGTGGTATGAGAAGTGGGTGAGATCACTTGGTCTGTTCAGCCTGGAGGAGACCTCATCACAGTCTACAACTTCTTCATGAGGGGAAGAGGAGGGGCAGGCACTGATCTCTTCTCTCTGCTGACCAGTCACAGGACCCTGGGGTATGGTCTGAAGTTGTGTTGGGGGGCTTTGGGATGTATATTAGAGTAAGGTTTTTTCACTCAGACATGAACAAAGTCCCCAGGGAAATGGTGACAGCACCAAGCCTGACAGAGTTCAAGAAGCACTTGTACAATGCTCTTTTGCACATGGTGTGATTCTTGCAGTTGGTGCTGTGCAGGAACAGGAGTTGGACTCATTGATCCTTGTGGGTCCCTTCCAGCTCAGCATATTCTGTGATTTGTCATCCATCCTTGCTAACTGGGCAGGTCTCAGATGAGACCATGTGACACCCACTTACAAGAAAGGCCGGAAAGAGCATCCAGGAAACTGCAGACCTCTCAGTCTAGACCTCTGGGACTGGCAAAGTCATGGAGCCGATGATCTTGAGTGTGATCACATGGCACATACAAGGCAACCAAAGGATCAGACCAAGAGAGCATGGGTTTAGGAAAGCCAGATTGTACCACAAAGCTGGTGAAGAAGCTGGTGAAGGGACAGGAGCATGTCGTATGAGGAAGGGTTGAGGGAAGTGGCATTGTTTAGCCAGGAGAGGAGGAGGCACAGGTGAAACCTGATCACTCTCTACAAGTGCCTGAAAGGAGGTGGAGCCGTGTAAAGGTCAACCAGTTACAGGATGAGAGAGGATAAATTTCTTCACAGGAACTGTGATTAGATAATGGAGGCTGCCCAGGGAGATGGTGGAGTCACTGTCCCTGTAGGTGTTTAAGGAAATAATGAACTGGAACAGTGCCATGGTCTAGTTGACATGGTGGTGTTTGGTCATAGCTTGGACTTGATGGTTCAGAGATCTTTTCCAGTCTAATTGATTCTGTGATTCTCTGATTCTGTGGTAAATATATACTCCTTCTATTGACACTAGAGTGCTTTTGAAAAACTGTGGATACATGGAGATAGGTAGAAAGAACCTGACAAAAATTATTCCTTTTATCAGATCAAAAATGTCAGAATCAATTGTTTTGAAAACCTTAGTATTGGTTCAGATTCATTTCAATTTTCATTGCATATATTTAATAAGAAATACTATTTGGACTATTAAAACCTCAAAAATTAATAGTTTTGGTCCTTTTTGTTTAATTCATTTTCTAATGTCTTTTAGATATCTTTTTCCAAAAACAAGTTTTCAGTAAAGGAAAACCTGTCTTTCTGAATCACAGTGTACATTATTGAAATAGCACCTGACAAGCAAAATCCAGGAAATCTGAGTAAAAACATGAGGAGTCTTAGCCATCTATTAGCGAAGCAACATTTTCAATTCAGATAGTACAGATTTTTCAAAGATGGACAATTATTGCTGTAGAAGACAGACCTCATCAGGTAAACAGAAGAAATGTGTATATGTGCGTGTGTGTGTGTGTGTGTGTGTGTGTGTATGTATTTTGTCTGCACTGTTGATAATTTGGACATGCAGACTAACTTGGAAAATTAACAGGAATTTCAGGCACAGTTCAAACATGCAGACAAGTATGGCACAAAACACAGCGGACTGAGTGGGAGCTGTGCCCACTTGGATCTGGGACTGATTTAGATATTTGGCATTCTTGTACTCCCTGTATTTAAAAAAAAAAACAGTCTCCAAGGTTACTGAATGTGTAGCAGCTTGTACGATCTAAGAATGGGGAAATATTTTTAATTTTTCTGAAGGAAACAAATATTTCTTTCTGGCCTTGTTAAGAGTTGCAGAAAGATAAAACTTTAAAATTGAACCACTACCAAAGTTAGAGAATAATTCAGAACGTTTTAGAATGTTAACATAATAAGGCAAGAAACATTTTATTTTCAAGAAAAATGGTTTTACTCTTCACGTGAGGAAAGAGACTTTTCCCTTCTCCCTTCCTTGTTCCGTTTCTCCTTCAGCAAACCCACAATGCACAGAAAATTGCTGAAGTACCAATTCCAGAAATTACACAGGGAAAAATTTGAAATGTTTAACTCTGACTAGGAACCTGTACAAGGTATCAGATGGGTTGGGATGGCTGGTGCATGCCCAGGTCACTTTGGGATACCTTTAGTCTGTGTATCATTTTCAAGAGTGTGTGTTGTAGAGGATCTTTAATGCATGGTAATAGAACATCTTTAAAAATATATCCATGACCTTCATGTCTCCTGGGCTTAGTATTAGAATCCTTTATTGTTATTAAAAATCTTTCTTTCTCACTGAAAAAATAACCAGTATTCTGCCCTTGTACTACAAGTTTTAGTTCAGTTTTTGGTTCTAGTTTTGGTGCCATACTAGGCAAATAATTGAACAAGGATATGACTATTTCACCATGTAGACTGCAGAAATTACCCTCAGTGATATCACACTGCAGATTTTTTAATAGGTTTGTAGTGCAGAGATTTTGAGTGCTATAAAAAGCATGCTCCATTCCACCTAGATCAAGCTTTGAGAAAATAAACCCTTGCATGCTGAACTTGTCACCAGTCCCCTCTGCCTGTTGAGCTTAGTGGGTGCAAAACACAGACCTTGTGTAAATGGAGAGGAGATATCTGCTGAATACTCTGGATATCTGTTGCTCTCTGGCACTTTGGGTATACAAACAGCTAAGGATTTTTTAATCAAAATTTATTCAAACCCCTCCCTCAATGTATTCTTTTGATGTCACTTTAAAGTAGGAGAAAGGCAGTTCTTAAAGCCATTTATTTCTATATCAGTATTTTAGCTATTCTGTATTTCTTCTTCCTTTAGGGATGTAATTTTAAGTTCAGTTAGTGCTGAAATTGTAAGCAAAAGAAAAAAGAAACAAACCACAAAACTCAGCCTGGTTTTTCAACATTTGGTAGGGTATTTAGTACACCACAAGAAATGCAGATGAGCATCAAGAAGAAAAAAACCTGTTCTGCCTGCCACAGCTAGGAAAAGGAATAACCCCCTCACTATTTTTCTAGTCATCCTTTTTCAAGAAAATCACTCTTTAGTTACTCCTTTCTTTTCCCCATGGTCAGGTTGGCTGCATCTCCAAACACTTGTAAGTACTGTATGTTCTGACATATCCTGAAGTCATGCATTAGCACCTTTTCATTCAGCAAAGGGTGAGAACAGATATCTTTTGGCAGCTGACAGCAGGGAGCAGGAAGAAAGAAGGAGAGTGAAGCTGTAGGACTAGGACACGGTGGTGGCCTAGTGGCTAGCATGGCTAATGTACCAGCTGTGAATAATCTCCTTTTTTTTTTCCTTTTTTTTTCATCCCATCCACCTAACAGATGTCTCTCTGTCATTGTCATGTCCTCAAGCTATCCTAGTAAATGATTTGATTATAAGTGAGTCACTAAGGTGGCAATTGAACCTCTTCACAGCTCAAAATTGTTGATGTGTGCACAGATAATGCAGCGTGTGGGTGTGTGTGAGAAAAAAAGAGCAGGAGAGAAGGGGAATAAGGGAAAGGGGGAAAGAGGGAGGGAGGGAGGCAGGGAGGAAGGGAGAGGAGGAAAAGAAATGTCAAGGTTACTTTCTTTTGCCTGGAGAATCAAAAGGGAGGGCAAATTAACTTTAGGCTCTATTTGGTCTTTTGGATATCCAGCAGCAAGTCAGTTCCATCCTACTCCAACAGATGTGCATATCATTTTGAAAGATTGAAAAATGAAGAATGCAGTGATGTGTATTGTATATACATTTTAGTCTGTGGAAAGAATGTTAATAAATATACTGAGAAATTGCAAAGTTTGCCAGTAAAAATAATGCGGCATTTTAAAGTCTGTCAGTAAATGTAATTGAATTTTTCAATGTAAAAATATAGTTTGATTATAAATTGGAGTCATGCTTGACATCAGTTGGGCATTAGGAGATATTAATTAGTTACTGTTTGCTTCTTCTTTCTGATTTCTTTATATTAAATGAATTATTGGGAAAGAGGAATTTGCAAGCATGCAATTTAGAGACTTTTATTCTTCAAAACAAGCTGCCTGGTAATTTTCAGTGGAGGAATAAATGTCTTTCCAGAAACATTGTCAGTGTACTGTCTGAAACATGCCCTTCCCAATTTGAACAAAATATGGAAAAGCTAATCCATTATAATACTTTGTGATGATAATAAGCTAGCGTGAACAAGTAGCCTAGGGAAAAAGACGGTACTCGTCACCTTTAAGCAGAAAGAGTATAGCAAGTAACTGTACATTTTTGCAGTAGGCTGACGACAACGTTTCCTGTAACTTTGAATTTACTTTGGCTGTCAACATTCTGGCAAATATGCTGCATATCAATCAAAGAGTATATTTCCTGCATGACATTTGCAGTATAATGTATAAAATTTACTTATGTGATCTTTATGTGTATTCATCCCGTTTGTATGTAAATATATTAGTCTCCTCATATATCTTATACTGCAGAGGCAGCATCAAAACCATCCATGGGTCTGTGTTGACCTCTGCCTGCTTGGCATCTGCAGATTGCTTCTCTTTTGCTGCTGGATTAGCCATTCCTACTGTTAATCATGGTGTTTTTCTGCAGAAGCTAAATGCAATCCTGGCACATAGCTCCACACAATTACTTACATTGAATTATATTTTTCTAGGCTCATATGACTAATTATTGAATGCCTTTGCTCGCATTTTGATAGCTGCTCCAATAATTTCCATAATCACCAAAGAACAACTTGGCACCTCTTTTGTTTTATGTTCACAGAAGTCTTTGGGGGCAGCATGATTTGTGCTTGTTCACTGGCACTGTGTGCAGCAGCCATGCATGTTGGTCAGTCCCTCTCCTCCTGGATGATAGTTCTTGCTCTTGTGCAATTAGCTCACTACAACAGAGATTTGATGTCTGCCAACTTTCTTAAAGTAAATGCTGATCAAACAAAACCGCTGTTCACTTGCCCTTCTCAGCTAAAAGTGAATTTTTTTACTTAGTTCTTGAAATCTTTTTTGTTCTGAGATTTTCTCCCGTTTTTTTTTTTTGATAAGCAATTCAAGGTGCCTTCAAGAGGTACGTAAATACAATACTCTGAATTATTAAACATAAAAGAAGTAATAAGTCTCTGCTTAAGTAGAGAGGGAATGAAATGATGTTTGAAGGTAGAGAGTTAAAAATAGCATTAAAAAATAGACATTGTAGAATCCACTTTTATCTTTGCTTAAGGGGACAAAATATCTAACAGGGAGCACTGGCAAAAATACATCTATGTGTGCACAATGCATACATCACACATATATTTGTTCACCTGAAATCTTTGTATAATCTGAAGAGGGCTTTAACAATAAACTTTCATGCAGCTGCCCAGCTCACCACAGCATCATGCTTCCTCAACATCTCAGCCTGACCCTGTTTCCCTCTGTGATAGCCGCCTGCTTTTTGCTTGAGAATATCAGTAAAATGACCACATTAGTCCTTTGAAACTGGAAGATGTATTTTCCAACTCTAGACCATCTGAAGGGGAATCTTTGTCCCTATTGTGATTAATACAAATTTCCGTGGAAAGCAGGTCCTTTGCTTTCTTCATGCCTGCTATTTTCTTGTCTACAGATGTTCATGTTTCAAACATCATGTCTCTGCACAGCCTTTGACAAATGGGACATATCTCAGTTTAAAGTAGACATAACTAAAAATTTATCAGTTGCTCTAGTATTCCGGTATTTTATGCAGGCTGCTAACCTGACAAAAATTGATTGATGCAGAGAGTAGAATAAGAATTTAGGGAGATTTTAGGCTGGGGTGGGCTAATAGAGAGATTAAAATGTGTGGTAAACTAGACAAATTGGGTATCTTTTGGCTGGCCTATAACCTTACATTAATAAATATGAGTAATGTAGTAGTTCATAGTTCAGTGCCCTAACTCACGCACTGAAGTCCCAAATATTACGATTAATACAGAAGCATTTTTATACCAGTCTGCAAGTCATAACTTCTGGTTTTTGTTAGTACCCAATGTCAACAAAATATATAGAGTTTTTACCCAACCTCCTTATTCAAAAATTGAATATGAAAAGAACAATATATTTATTTCTCCATTATCTTATCTCTTTAGAGAACTTATGACTGAGTCTTAAAAGCAATTATGTCCTCATTATCTATTATTGTATTGTTTAATTTATGATTTGAGTCCCTGACAGATTCCACCTAACTAACTTGACTACTCTTGCATTTGTTAGGTCCAGTCCTAACAGCAGACAGCTATTACTGTACCAGATACAACATAATAAGTATGTCCTATCTACATGTCATGTCATTTATCTATGAAGCCCTGTAATATGGAGAACGTCACAGGCACATGATTTTGCAAGTAGGATTAATGCTGGTTGGCAGTCTTAATCCTAAATATATTAATTTTATTTAGTTTAATTCACATGCATCCTTGAAGATCCAAGTTGTACAAGATGAGATATTTTTAATTTCTCTAGGCCCAGGGTTTTTTCTTATGCCTCGCAGAAGTAAAGGGAGAGGTACATCGAAGTAAGCATTGGTGAAGTGGTGACATACAAGGAGTAATGGATGGTGGCTGAGTTGTGAAAAGCGTAGTGCGATGGTCCTGTTATCCATTTTCAGGGTAGGTTGTCGAGGGGCATTTTTGGAAAATAAGTCTCAAATGTTGATGAGGTGCCTATGCAATTTTGTGATGGCAGCTGTCACTTCCATTGATGTGTTTATGTAAATACACAAATCTACATGTGTAGATTAAGATGTGGGTCCTTGGCAATGAGAGAGCACTTCATGCTCTGTCCCTACTTCACACTCCCCCACTGATGTTTGAAACCTTAGAAATTGTATTTTGATAGATAGTTCTGTGAGGTTCTCAAAATGTATTCAGTGAGCAGGTGAATATTCTTATGGACATTAAAAAAATAATGAAGGCTTGGAAGGGTTAGGTGGGCCACCCACTGTCCTCCAGAATGTGTGAAACTGTTTGGAGTACATGATTCCTCAGCTGTTCCGCATGTGTTCATGCAGATCTGTTACAGCAGCTAACATGAGTTGCTTTATCACATTTGTCTTGTAGCAGTCCTTTATTTTTCCACAATTGCTTGTTAAATTTATTTACATCCCTACACATTTAGCTCATTGTAAAGCTGACTGCATTGTGCTGGTGAAGTCAGTCCTGACAAAAGCAATAATCCATATCCCTGAACACCTCTTAGCCTAATAGTATACCACTCATATAACTATTTTTTAATCTTAGATGTATGCTACAACAATTTCCAAAATAATTATGGTAGCATCTATATATCAGGGTTTGGTGTAGCTCATTTGCAAATTCAACCTAACATGTTTCTTTTTATTTACATTTAAAGAAAGCTTTACCCTGAAAAATGATTAAACACTGACTAAAGCTGTATTCTGCTGCTGTGGTGGTTTTTTTAATAAAACATTTTTGATAGTAAAACATAAATAAAAAACCAAATTGGTTCATTCATCATATTTTTTTAAACAGTTAAAATGGATGACCTCCCTTTTCAGAAAACATCTGACCAAGCAAAATAATATTTATGTATTTGAGAAAATGTCTAATGAACTCACTGTTTAAAATGCTATTATTTTAGACCTCATTACTATGTGTTCTAAATTGGAACCACTTTGCTTGAATAGCCTTCCCCTCTTCTCTCTCTTCTGTCCTAAAGTACCAAAAATAATTGACCTTAGTAACATATGTGGAAGTAAAGATCTTCACTGGTCAGGAATGCAGACTGCAAAGTCAAGGGCAAAAACTCACAAGTAGAGGAGTAGATATTCACAATCTTCTCCCCAAAATCATTTGTGTCGTGTTAGTTCAAAGACAGGGAACTTCCCAAAGATCGAATACACTTTTTCTTTAAACAACTCTTATTGCAAATATTCTAGCTGATATTCATTTTCCTTTCTTCCTGTTCTGAAACATACATGTTTACTATGCCAGTAATGTTTGAATTTAATAAGTTGAAGGACAACTTCATGTCTGTAAAGTAACTTTATTTGAAATAATAATGTGCAATCTTTTGGTACTGGAAAATGGGAGAAATTCAATTACATAGAAATAAGAAAATAAATCCCCAACCCCAGAATTTGTAAAACCTCAAGAATTTAACCTGAACATAACAGTAGAAGCCAACCTATTTTGACCTTTAGGTGAAATTTAAAACTTGTACTGTTTATGTGGTTTGGTAATATGACTTAATGTGTTAGATTTATGCTTCATTATTATCCACAGATGGCAAAAAATAAATATGCTCTCCCTGTGCCTACCAATTACAGCTATCATATTTGTCTTTTGATGGCTTTAATATTCTTATTCTATAGAAAAGTGAAGATGTGATCATCAGTTTTCAAACCACAGGTTAAAAATTTGTAAAAGTATCAAAGACCCATTTCAGACCCAATTGTATCTTGTCACAGTTTTATAAAGTCACCTACATGTGAGGTAACTCCTCCACTCAGTGCAGCTCGAGCCTGCTCTTCCTGAAACTGCAGGTTTCAGGAAGAGCTGAAGATTGTAGCACTCACTACAGGGCTGGGAGTAGCACTCACTAGGAGATGCATATGAAGCTGTGGAAAGAGACATCAATGAAGAAAGCCTACTTGTGTCATGAATCTAGTTGACTCAGTGGTGAAGGCTGAGATAGGAATGTATCAGTGTCCAGTGTGGCCATACCCAAACTGTATGAATGTCCTTTTACTTGGCATTTAATTGAGAAGGTATTGCAATATAATTTAATTCTGATTACTCTTTCTAGATCCCCCCTTTACAGTATTCTTCCATTGTCACCAATGCAAGGAGTATAAAACATCTATGCTGCAAAGCATTTCTGTTTGCTGCATTCATGTCTGTGTTTCAAAATCTTTTCAAGTTTTGGGGTTTGATTGTGTTAATTCAATAGCAGTTTCTATTGGAATCTGGGAAAGTGAGCAATTCAAAATCATGCTTTCATACTTCCGGAAGAAAAGAAAAAATAATTAAAAAAAAAGAAAGGGGGGGAAAAAAGAACAAAAAAAAAGATCCCAGATTAAACATTTTTAAAAAGATACTCATGTAAGACAATGGGGATAAAACTCCTAGAGAGAGGTATATCTGCCCCTACTTATAAGTTTTACATTTACCAGTAACATTCTGTGAAATAAAATCCAAAGTACTCAAGTCATCCTTGAAAACTAGACAAGATTCTTATAAATCTAAGATTACTGACAAAAGTTTGCAGTATTAGAACGGAGTTTCAATTTAAGCAGGATGTTTTGCATCAGTGGAGCTTGTCGCATTAAAAGAAATAACCTTCTTGAACTGGAAGCTGATTTACTTCTTGTAAATAAATATCAACATTATGATGGCTTTGGGGGACCCTTCTAACCACTATGTCTTTTTGAAAAGAAAAGGACAACACATGTTTGTCTTTCTTGGGGTTTCTCAAAAGGCAGCCACTTGTCTGGATTCATTTACTTTGAGTTGGGTCGCAAGAAAATAAATGATCAACTGGAAGTGCTGGATGCAAAATGTAATTGTGAAAAGACAGTAATTTTGAAAAGACAGTCTCACAATATATAAGACATGTAAAGGAATGTGGCTTTGAAAATAAGCCAGAATTACCATTTTGCTGATACTTTTCACATCTAAAAATGCAGAAATTGAAATATATGCATGTGTTGCAGGGGCAGACTACTAACAAAATTGGAAAAGAAGCACACAAAATATTATTTTAGGGAGAATAAAAGCAATTTCTTCAAATATTTCTCAATTCATTTATTTACATTATCTTATTATTTATATACAATACATAATGACTGGGGTTTTTTTTCTTTTATGTTCATAACAGATATCATTCCTGTAAAGTATTGTGTATGTATAATGTCAGAAAAATGGCAGTGTTTAGTCTATAATTTGATTATTATACAACATTGTTATGCTACGATTATTATACTGTTATTATTTTGCTACTTGTCTGTGTATTAGCCTATGCTTTCTACACAACATTGCATTATATGAATATTTCTTTATGAGGAAATAAATATAATTTAATTTTCCACATGATACTATTCTGGTCTTGAACCCACTATTCTTTGCTTTTCATTTAAAATTTGAATTCAATGAACAGTGTCTTCTGCTAAAAAACATAGATTTTAGTAGAATTATATCATTCACTGCTTAAGCTTCAACTCCATCATTGTTCTATACTAAGTAAATCAGATATGGAAACAAATATTTATTTATAAACTATATGAAGTTAGACAAAATCTCTAATTACTTGGACAATAACAGTTGACCTAGTTTACCAGGTGTTTGTGCAAGAAAATCTTATAGGAGAACTGTTTTTTTCTCACATGTAAGATTAATATGTACATATTTTAAATACTAACCTGCATATTTCGTGCTGCAATCATTTTTCATTGGATTATGAACTTATGACAGAATACTTTCAGAGGAATGGAACAAGATGGGATTTACCTGAACCGACAAGAACGAAAGGGTTTAATGAACTCTAGAAAATGCACTAAAGGTCACATAAGAAGAACATTGCCTCAATATTGAAAGTCATTTGCAATTAGAAGCAGAAGTAATTGGATTCTGGTGATACCTTCTTCTTTCCTTTCTATCTGACACACATGGACATTACCTATGACCCTGGATTAAAAATTAATAAAATGCAGATTTAAAATATTAAAACTTTACATTCATGTTAATAAGTACTGTCAATCTGTTGAGACTCAACATATGGCTAATTTAAGAGTTAAGATCAGATGTTCATAATTCTCTAGATTATCAATGTCTTTTTTTTTCTTTTTTTTGCCTTCAGCATTCCACTGTGGAATTAATAGAAAATAAGTCAGTATTTTTCTGAGGCACATGGGAAAAGGAGTCATGTTTTCAGTGTAATCTGTGATCAATAAAGCTAATAATGACTATAGACAGCTAAAATTTTCTCTTTAGGACAAATTCCAGTCTGTGGGGTAATGTATCATTAATTAGAGGAAACAAGGACTGTGATACTGGCAAATCCTAATATTAATGTGTATATCTGCATCATTCAAATCAAAATAAAACAGAACCAGTGTTTACTTTCAGATTTTTGTGAAGGTTTTAGGTTGTTTTGTGTGTGGGTTGGTTTATGTTTTTTTTTAATTCTTAATAAAGAAGAAAAAATATTTATATGTATATAAGCATATACTTCAGTGTGACACTCCAGATAAGTGTAAGTAGTAAGATATATTTTGAGTGATAGTATGAAAATCTGCATTTGTGTAATTTCAGAATCTTTCCTCAATTTTTTTCAAAGGTTCAAATTCTTGATGACTAAGAGACTCTTCAGAGTTATAGGATGCTTCTAATAACTCTATTTCATCTTGGAAGAGTAATGTTAAAGATTTATTAGTGGCTTATGTTCTTATGAGGAAACAACTAACAAGAAGTGCAATCATGGAAGAAATCAGAGCTTCTGCAAATTATAGTGAAATTTTAGTTTGGTTTAAGTACAAAACCAGATGTTGTGAAAGGTGGGTAGAGTTTCCACTATTTTCTTCCATCATTTTCTTCCATCATTTTCTTCCATCATTTTCTTCCATCATTTTCTTCCATCTTCAGTCTAAAAGATTCTGCTTTTGTATCAGCTATATTTGTCTCCTTTAATTCCCCATCTTGTTTTTCATTGTGGGATCTGAACTGCCTTGGTTAGGATTGGTTCTAACCCTCTCTGTTCTCTTTGGACTCTGGACCATCTGCTAAACTGGAGATAGAGAAAGGATTGTGGGGGAAGAAACACAATAAACCTACATACACAACAGATAGCTATCTAGCAGGGGTGAAGAGAGATAGTAAGCTGTGATCTCCACAGCCATTATTCTCACTTCTCCTATGGTAAAAATGAGAAAAGAGGAAGCTGGTGTTCATTAAAAATATTGTTTCAATTTTAAAGCTTTCGAAAGTAACTTGCTCTAGGGTGAAAGGGTTATACCTCACTTTTTTTTCTTTCTAACATTGAAGTTTTTTTGTGAAAATGTCTTTACTCCAAATTCAGTCTGAATATTTCAATAGCTGCTTTTAAAATTTTTCTAATTTAAAAACTGCAAGACATTTTGAAAGATGACCAATGTTGTCAATGACTTAATCAACAATTACAAATTTTTAAATTCTTGTGTAAGTTTTTCTATGGTTTTTTTTATAAGGTTATTATTCACTTTTGCAAGGAACTGTAAAAAAAAAAATCAGTTCCCTGTGTGCTCTTTGCTCAATATCAGGCAATACATCAGTACTAGAATTAGTCTTAATCTTCTCAGTCTTAATCTTCTTTGTTCTGGCCTTTAATGCTCAGCTCTCTCTGTATAGACTCTATTAAAGGCATTTAAATCAACAGTATAATACATTTTTGACAAGGGAGTTTAAGCATAAGCAGAATTAAGGGAACACTACTTAAAAGCATAATCTGAAGTATTCTGATATGCACAGACTTGTGCTTCTTCTAAAATACTGTATATGCAGCGCAGGGTCCTTCCAGTGATGAGCGTTTCCAAGTTTTCAAGAGATAGCATAAAGGTGTAAATGATGTGAATAAATTCTTTGAACTTCCGCTGCCAGTGGTCTTTCTTTTTCTGTTTCTATGGAGATTGCAGTTAGTTCAGCAAAAAAAAGTTAAGTGACTTCTTTGTATCTGCCATGTCCAACAATTGTAGCCCCAGGGACTGCAGGAGTCTCTCAAAACAGCCAGGGAGACACACCCAATATTTTGGGAACAGATTGTTGGCCCTGGATTAAGACCAAAGTGGAGAATTTCTGTGATGAGAGAGGGTGGGCATGAGGAGAGCTCAGGAGGTCAGTTTTATGTTTAATATACACACTACTAAACAATCTAAAGCAATCGCAGTGTGAATTATTTTCCTTGTTTTCACTGCAGAAGGAACACATAGCTCATGAAATTTCAACTCATTTTTTTAAATGCATCTTTTTTTCTTTAATGAATCTTTTTCATTAGAAATATAAGGATTGTTCTTTGACCTGCATAAATCAGGAGAGAAGGTAATTGTCTTTCTCATGTCTGCCAGATCTTGGGGCTCCCACACATGAACCCTCAAATTGTATGCTCTGCTTTTACCAAATTAGACTGTATGCAGCAAGGAATCTTGGTGTTTTCTTGCTTTTGTGTCTGAAAGCTGTACAGCATTATAATAAAACATTGCTACAACTGTTGCCTGTTTCTCCTTTATCAGAACCATGTATTTCTAAAGTCACTGCTATGTTGACACACAGGAAAGACTCAAAGACTTTGGCTTACCTGCAGATTCAGGGAGGTTTGGAGTAATAAGGAGGAGAGCAGAAGAGCTTCAGTTGATATTTCCCTTCATGTTCCCTTGTGCTGATAGGAAAATTTGTTTGTGTTCACTTCTAAGGAAAGATTGGGGAAAGTTTTACCCAATTTACAAGTTATGTGTTGGGACTTTTGATGATAAACAGTAAATTCTGGGTCTGCAAGATACTTATGCTTCCTTCCTGCTATGTTAATAATGTTGCACTAGCTTTGAACCTATCTCCTGAAAAAAAGATAATGGTTTCTCTGAAGGAAAACAGGAAGATATTGAATTAATCTGAGGGAAATTCAGAAACTCTTCAACAAATAGAGAGCAAATATTAGTCTCTGTTCTTTAATTCTTGAATGAATGTGTCTCTCTTTTAAATATAACCTTATTTTTTATTCTTTCAAATAATCTGTGTAACTGCAATCATCAGAACTGCTAGTATTTAAACTTACGGATAACTATTTTATGAACCTTTAAAATTGATATTGTAAATGAAACATTTAAATCTAATTTCTATTCCAGCTAATCAAGAGCAGTAATTAAACACCAGGTTCCTTAAATCATGTTCTATCACAGCCTTCATGTTTCCCATCACACTACATATGGTCCAATTGTTTACAGATGACAAAAAAAAAATCCCTGCTCAGATGTTAAATCAAGATGTTTTCTTCACTTTCAAATGGTAGGCTGGCAGCCAATTTTTACAATGAGTTATTCTGAGTTAAAAATGAATAAATAAATAATTATATAAATACATAAATAAAAATAAAACCAACCAAAACCAAAAGGAATAAAAAAGAGAGGAAAATAAGAGGTTTGGACAATAGGCCCCTCAATATCAGGACCTGCCAAAATGAAGCAGTTTCTAAAGTATGTATTCAACCCTGTGTCAGAATAATTTCTTGGGAAGTTTATCTTTTTTGTGCACATTAGATTCAAGGCCGGAAAAATCAAGAGGGAAATGTTTTATAGTCGTAAATAGGTAACGTGACTTCAAAGCATAGGCAGAGTTTTCCCATTGGTACTTTGGCAGCCTGAATTTCATAGTCTTAAATAGCAGAAGATTAAAGCATATCAGGGCTTGACTCTGCCATAGTGCCACTGCAAATTTAGAGTAATTCCTTTATATGCTCATCTGAAACAAGTGCAAATGCAGAAAAGAAACAGGGTCAAATACCGAACTTTTACAATGCAATTATTACTGACACTTCTATGAGATTCTGTTTTGGAAAGAAGTGGGGTCACAAGTTTTCAGGCCACGGAGGACAGGAGAACACACTGGAAATTCTTAACATCCAAAACTACCAGAGATTACAAGACTGTGTTTTGAGTGTGCCACGTCCAGCTTTTTTCAATATATTCCCTAAAGGAAGGGGAAAATAAAGAAAGAAATGGGGTCCCAAAGACAGGGACATGGTACATTCAAAACTCATCTGCATTTTTACTTTGTTTTGTATCACAGAGACAGAGGGCTTAACATGCTCTGCCTTATTTTGATTCCAGCTTTTAGCTTCCCCAGATGTTTGAAGCTCTGTGATGCAAATTTTTAAGCTATTTGTTTCTGATTATCTGGAAGAAGTTGTTGTGTATAAAGTTAAAGCTAAAACTGTACAAAAAGTATAATTGGAACAGAGGGTTTTTGATTGTGCCAAAGGGCTCTACTGAGGCAGTGGAAATACACTGCCCCAGGGGTTCTGAAACTGATTTCTGCACGTGACTGAGGCAGTGACTTAAAATTTACCATCAAAATAGTAAATGAAAATAATGAAATAGATAAATATATTATGCTTTTTAGTTAGTTCAGTGTTGAAAGATAGCCCTTTATTTAACAACTTGGAAAACAGCAAAACTGGGTTTTTTTAGATTCTCTCTTCCAAAAGCCTTTCTCCTGGCAGTCTTCCAGAGGCAAACACAATAAAAAAATAATTAAATTAACTACACAAAAAAACCTGTCCTTCTACCCCAGCTTTGCTGTCCTAGTCTTCTGTCTAAGCCTTGAGTCATGTTGCACCTCTTTCTCGGTGTTGCTTTCACTCAGAAATGTATAATTCCCATTCGTCGGCATACTATGATTGCCCAATAATTGTGTATTTGTGTAAGAGGACGAGAATCAACTGCCTTGACTGTTGCCATGGTCCTGAGCGCCTCATAGGCCAGTTTTTAAGACAACGTTAAGTGCTTCTTTCCACTTGCAGTCCCAACTTCTGGGGCCAGTTGTTGATGGATAGGAAAATGTTAGACATTAATGAATTTCAGCAAGCAGTTCTGGTGACAAGCTTACATGCTGGTGTGTACCTTGGTGCTTCGAGGTATTAGGGACTCATAGTTCCTAACATACACACAGATAAATTGGATACTATTATATGAATAGTATGAAGTATCTATATTAATTTCACTTGAAGTTTTTGGCTGCCTTTTTAGGGAACTCAAGAGAAGAACGTCAAATTAGGAATACCAATCACTTTATTGTGGGCTACTTTTTTGATAAATGAAAAAATATATTAATTACAGCCTTGACAAATCTCTTGCTCTGCTTTCTACAGGCATATCAGAGATATGACATGAATTTAAAACTGATACATCCACTTATTTAATGGCAATATTTGGAAATTAGTTAGATGTTTTCTGGCTTTAGGAACAGAAAGAGCAGTAATATTTCAGAAGATGATTGTTCTTTTAATCTTAACAATTAGGAACAGAAAGGCAACCATTAAATATCAAGAAAACAAACACACTACATAATAGAAATTTTCAGTGTTGTTTGAAAGGGTGAAAGGAAATACATGGGCTGTAAGTAAATTTTATACTATTTCATACACATCTTAAATAAGTCATATCATTTTAGTGAAGGCATGACAAAATAAAAAACCACTTTTTTTTTTTTTCTGAATACCGAAAATACTTCAGGTTTAGACTTAAAGGATACAGAGGAAAGTCAAATGGTGAGATTTTTTTATAGCCAACAAGTACAGCCATGCAAAGTCTTAAATCCATGCTCACATAACAATGTAGTGAGATTGTATAATTAATAAATTCAAGGTATCTGTATAATGACACACTGCATATCTACTTCTAGATCAACAGATGAGACTTGCATTTGCATTCTTAATATGTAAAGGTTGCAGTTAAGGATATGTCACAGTCAGTGACAAATGTAAGCTGAATGAGAATTTAGGTTCCTGGGTTCTCTCTCCCTGTGTCTGTCCCTCACACATGGTGTACTCTTGAAGTACAATTTAATGGCTTTGACTTTCAGATTATCTTCCCTGAGGTGACATGCACTTAATTAAACAAGTGAATATGTTTGCTTCTTTTCCAACAGAAAGTCCTGAGTTTTTTGGTTTGATGTGTATTGGATTCAACTGAAAGTTTGTGAAATATTCTGAGCTCATCTAATAAAATTTATAAATAGTAAAGGACAGCTGAAGTACTACCAAAGTATCACCAGTAGCCTGCAGAAAGAATACAGCAGAAATTAACTATCGTGCAAGGGGAAAATTCTGTTTTATCACTGAATTCTCTTAGAAAAAACATTGTTATTATCCCTCAGGGTCTGCAAGCACATACATGTAAGGACAGGTTTATATTGGTGTTTTCCAAGAATGGTTGAATAGGCCATACCTTATTATAGACGTGTTTAAGTGGAGATTTGTGTTGTTGGGAAAGGGAATACATAGTAATCACAAAACCAGCATATTGTACAGATCAAGTGTTCCCCCGCTCCTGTACTAGCCAGAATTCTTTCTGCCAGGTCAAGGTTTTGAGCTGGAAAGCCAGGTTCTCATTTGATTTTAGGACGTATTTCTCTACGATTATGCAATCATGAACAAAGAAAAAGTAAAATGAATGCAAAAATTTGTGGGATAGGAGTGGAAAGGAACCTTTTGTACATGGCAAATGCAGAGGAACTGGAATGAAGATCAAAATCCTGAACATTCTAAAAATACTTTGATAACACACTCTTTTGAACATTTTCTACACCTAGAAGTCTAGATTGGCTGATTGCATTAAACAGTTAAGTTTCTCTTTTGAAGTTTTGAGGTTGTTTTTCAAGAGAAACCAAATCTGAACTTAAAATATAGGTTTCTGTATGTGTTCAGGTGTAATTTCATGGACTAGTCTAGGTCTGTGAGCCTCCAAAATGAGTATTTGACACATAAAACTTTGAAAACCAGGAGATTAATTAATCCTGTGTTGTCATTTGTAGGGCAAGTCTACATAAACTATAGGAGTGAAAAGGATTATATAGAACAAAATTAGTGCTTGGGCCATAAAACTTTGAAAACAAGAAGATTAATTTTTCCTTAGATGTTATATGTAAGGCACTTCTACATAAAACACGGGATCAAGAAAAAGAAGTATTTGACAATAAATCTGCAAAGCCATAAGATAAGATATAATTTGCAAAATGTATCTAATGTTACATACAATACAAATAAAAGTGATATTTACATTCTAATTTTTCCTTATATTTTACTCAAAATATGGACACATTGTTATCCCTCGTGAAGGAAAGGCTTGATTTTTGAAAAAAATGTCTAAATCAGTTTATCAACTCTCTTTGGTAAGGATGCTTTGCCCAGAGTTCCCGAGGTAGCTACAGCATCTTATATGTGAGTGAAATCCCTGCTGGGACAGGTTGCAGTGGTTTTGCAACTCTCGCAAAGCACAGAGTTCTTGCTACTGCAGATGACCTGTTTCTGCTGGCTCCTCTGGAACTGAGAGTTAACCCAGACATGGTTTTCAGGCATCGGCGGGAATGAAAGGCAACAGAGGGCTCTTCTCTGGGATAATTGCCTTTTTTGTTGTAAATCCAGTGTTGCGTTGTGAGGGTCCAGGAAGGAAGTCCAGAGACATCCAGGTTTCTGGATTAACCCAGGATAAAAAGAGCGAGAAAGCTCTGAAGGGGTCTTTTAAAGGGAGGTGGGACCAAGGGACATCCAATGGGAAGATGCATGGTTCAAAGTGACCAGTGGAGAGCAGGAGAAGAGAGACCTTTCCAGGACATGACCATATAGAGTCTTCCAGGGCATAACCTTATATGGAACCTGAGGTTGGGGATACAGGTGGCACAAGAGAAATATGGGGTTTCACCACAGCTCTAGCAGGGAGTTCAGATATTGGAGGGAGAAGGTTCAGAGGGCATTGCTCTGGGTCTCTTCTCACCAACTCTGAAGTTCCACAGCAGCAGCTTCTGCCAAGTATGCTGCTACACTTTGGTTTGTAACACAGTTAATGAATGGTATGAGAAAATTCATTATGTTGACAAAAATAAGTCAATGTGTATGGGACAGAAATATCTACTTGTGTTGTTATGAATAAAATATTAATTAGCAAAATTAAGCCAAACATAAACACATAATGAAAAAAAACAAAGACTGGATCTCAGTCTTTACTTCCCGAGGTGCCAGAACATGAGAAAACAATATGGCCAAACGTGGTGAAAATGCAGCCGAAGAAGAAGTAGGAAACTGTGGGCAGATGGAGTTGAACTATTTGACCTGCATAGAAAATATGTACTCTTTATTTCAATTGTTGCCTAAAGTTGTGAAAATACACTACATTCAGTTGACTTAGGCAAAAAAAGCCTCCTCTGTTTCTCATTATATGTAAGATATACTAGACAAAACAAGCAAGTAATATCTCAAATATACTGCAACAGCCTGTTTCTTAGAGGCTGGACTGAGTTGAGCAAACCTGACTTGAGCAAAAATCAGATCCCACACAGAGACTTCTAAAGTTCTGTGGACTAACCAAAAAATCACATACAAGACAGTTCTGAAGTTAGACCTCTCCTTCACAACATAAAAACATCTAAGGTCTAAAAGAGTATTTATTCACAGTCTAGAATACCATAAGGTGTTTAAAATAAATATCTGCTATTGTCATTTCTTCATAACTCTTGCCTGATGCATATCTGCATTGCAAATCAAGTAATCCAGTAGCATCTAGACCAGTAATTTTTTTTCAATATTTAAATTCTTAGAGGAAACAATTCCCAAATCATGCCACCATATTCTGGAGTAGTGTCTCTGCTGGCACCCATGAAGGAATGCACAGGAGGCAATGGAGGAGAGTGAGGAGCAGGGAGTAGAGATCTCGCTAAACCTAAAACTGGATGGTGTACCCAGCCTCTGGAGTGTCAGGTCATAGTGGAAAAGCAGACTATGTGTTTTCTCTGTGGACTTGTAAGTGATATCTAAGGAGTAATAGTTGCCTTAGCAGTTGTATAATGTAAATTAGACAATTTAATTTTAAGATATGCATACCACTTTCATCACTAGTTTTTATTGTCTTTACTAAAGGAGTATGGTACGGGAAGTTTAAAAAGAAGAAACTTTTTTAGGTCATCTGTTTATTCTTTCTGGCAATTCTGAATTGTTCCCTGCAGTACATTTTCAACTTCTTCATCATTTTCCAAATTAAAAAAAAGAAACAATGTGTGTAAAAATATTAAATTAACATTTATTTGACAATAAAGTAAATTACATTTATATGTGAACTTCTCAATTAGCTCTGCAAAGCTTCCTTGGGACCACTATACAATTAAATCAGTAACATATTTTTATGTTGCATTAAAGGTAGATACAAACTTTGTGTTAAGGAAACAGCACTTTAATTTTCTTTTCAAGATCAGAAATTGTAGAATGACTTTATATATATATATATATAAAAGGAGACAGAGTGATAGCTCTAGAAACTGATTTTGTTTATATACAAAGTGAGAGTACACATAGAAGGAACTGAATATTTCTTCTACTCCCTGACAATTTGCAGTTACACTTTTCCTGGTAAATTCTTTTTAAGTAGAGTACCATTTTCTTTTATGACAAGAGAATTTCAATTGAATTTCATGAGTTCTGCACACACTTAAGTTATTGTATGGCAAATAGGTGTAAGATTTGGGCTACAGTTCTTAAGCACTTAGCCTTTTTGGCTTTGTCTTTAATATTATAAAATCCACTCATGTATAAACAACTTGTAAAGTCCAAGTGAAAAACCATGCTCCAGTTGTGCAGTAAGGCTAACTAGCTGACATAACCATTGGATGGCCTTGATGTTCTCCAGCTACTGTCAAGAAAGGCAAAATCTTTGGACAGCTTATTTCCACCAGTATTCTTTGCTGAGATAACTATCTTATATCTATGACATAATTATGAATAAAACCCAAAAGGCAAAAACCCCTACCCTTTGCAAGACCCCAGACCTTCACAGAATGGCCTCATGTGAGTAAGCACATATGGATCTTTTTGACACCTGGGAATACCTGGGTTGTAATTTCTTACTAACTTACTCAACTAGGATACCCTTCATGAATGGTAATAATAAGGTGTTTCTGTGTATACAGAGGCTGTGTGTATTTTATAAAACTTCTAAACAGGTTGATGAAGTTTCTATTCATGCAGACATAAACTTCAGGATATGTCTGCCAAGAGCCATGTTAATTCTAGCAGCAATTTGTCTGAAGATGTCAGTCTTTCTGTATCTGTACCAAAAGAGATATCAGATTCATTTATCAGAAACAGTTGTTTACTACCAATCTCAAAAGCTAACTGATAGATCCCCTGGTGGATCATCTGATGAATATGTTACATGACAGTGACATAACCCAACCTATCAAGACTGACAGGATTTGTAGACTAAATCTTAAATTTTGGATATTTCTGTAGAAAATCAGATAATTCAGTAGAAGAATAACTTCTTTCCAGTACTGTAACAAATAACTAGATATAAACATATGCTAAAAGTAGAAATTAAACAATACTATCCCTCTGTTTAAATTTGTATTAGCACATCTCCAAACTTGACCTTTTTTTGTTGCAGACCAGAAATTATCTGCATTAGCACTGGTCTCCAACAGTCTCTGTAAGCATTACCACGACTCCTACTAATTCTGACTCTTTGTAGAAGTCTGTGGACTTTTAAGATCTCACAAGAAGACTTGTTAAAACATTTCCAATTTGAAAAGTTTTAAATATTAGACAAGTACAAGTGTTTTAGGTACATGATCTGAAGTATGTGAGGTTCATCAATAGCTACTGTTTTCTCTCAGTTCAGGTGAAGAAACAGTCAGACTTTTTTCTAAACAGAACCGGATCATATTTATTTTCCTATTTCATTTTAAACGTTGCTAACATTTAGTCTGATGCCTCAAATAGACTAAGAAATCCCCCAGAATATTTGATCATAAATATGAAACCACAAAAGTGGTGGAACAGGGCTATTAGATATAATTCAGTGCAAGCTTTCAAAATACTCACTTTCTGAAGTGGCTTGTGAAATTATCTCTTGTTCCTACTCAAGTAATTGAAAAAAATTAAATAGACAATGTGTTTGGACACACTGGAAAATGAGCTGTCTTTGTAATTCATCCTACGTTACAACTCATTTTTAACATATACTACTGACTCCTGATAGGGCAACGAAACTAGCTAAAATGTACATCATAAATTTTCCATTTATATGATGATCTTGCAGATTTGGAAGATCTGGTGGAACAAAGTTCTCACAAACACTGAAGATCCTGATGATTTTTTTTTTCCTTTTTCACTCCCAATAGTTTAATTCAGCTAAACAGCACACTAGCTACTGCACTGTAGTACTCTTCATCATTGAAGTTGAGGACAATCTGACTTGGTTTAAGGAATTTTTGTGTAGTCACTATTCCAGATACTAATTATTCACCTCAACAAAACAAAACAAAACAAAACAAAACAAAACAAAACAAAACAAAACAAAGCAAAACAAAAAAAAAGGGGGGGGGAATTCTGGATTTTATAATATCTAGGTCTGTCAGCCCTCTGTCTCCTTGTGCTATTATTCATCTTTTCATCCTTTAAAACAAAGAGTTGCCTTGGCTTGATAAACTAGAGCCCTGGAGAATATGGGGAAAATTCAAATTCTGTAGTTATTCTTGTAAATCCCTACAAAAACATGAGCAAAATTATCTATTTGCATAGCCTGAATTGTAAATCTGATATACAGACAAAATAATTTATAACTTTGCTTATTTAATTTTTTCCCTTCTTCATGAGCTCATGATTTACTGCAGAGTAATATGACTAGTTTCACAGTCCCTTCAGAAGTCAAATTTTTGAACCTGAATCAATAAGAACCTTGAATAGTTGAAATTACTTGGTTACTGTTGTCTCTACAATACAAATCTTCTCCTACATGTACCCTTATTTGCAGTTCATAAAGTAACACCGTGTAAGTAAACAATCATTCAACCGTGGCACGTAAAACAAAATTGAAGAGGAACTATGTAATGAATTCATAGAACATTCCATTTAGCCACTCAAAGGAAATTTGCAACCGCTTTCCAAGGACTGTACCGTTGCTCTGCTCTAACTTTTAGCATTTTTCGACTGTGACCAGAAAAGGCTGGCATTTAAAACAATTGAATTCATATGGTCTGGCAATATAAAAATACTCTGGTGTATTTCCCTTCATTAATACCTAATGGTACTAATGGCAGGTAAACAAACAAGAAGCTATTCTGAGCATAAGCACATAAACCAAATAACTCTTTAGTTGAGAACATACATCTGAGATACTTTGATTCTTGGGGCACACACATGAAAAGTATTCCATGTGAAAATATTTTCATTATGTTATTCAAAGTATTCTTGAAAACATCATATTTTTCATCTGTCTTTTACTCTGTTGCTACCTCCGACAGGGTTAGTAGTTTCTATATGTGACATTTGTATCCAAAAGATACCTATAATTAAAATAACAATTAACAAGTTTAAAAAGGGGAGCAGCGGATGAACTTTGCACTGTTTGTCGCAGCTCAGTTTGCATAGGAAGACAAGGCAACTCTCACAGACCCTTTGCAATTTCAGAGCTGTAAGATGTAAGATGTACTGGCAAAATGTTTAACAGGCATCTTGAGGATGTCCTCTCTACCACATGATAATATCCCTTAAATGAATTAACTAAATATGACAAAGCTGCTCATATTCAGCTATAGCTCTTTATCAGTAAAAATTTGTTGGGGGGGGAAAAAAAGTATGGCCCATGAAGAAGATAGATAAGATTATGTAAACCAGCAGCAGGTGTATGGGACTGTATTAGTTATTAAACAGTGACAATTTACTGTAAAATAATTGTCCCTGCACAGAAAAGATTTGTTCAATTCAATTGCTACATTTTCCATAATGGTTTTAGTTAAATTAGTCTACCCAGTTCATGGCATCCAAAATATTTTAATTCCTCTAGCATTTGTTAGTAAATATCCTATAGTTATCACTGGAAGCATCAGAAGAATTTGGAAATTTTTAAAGTAGAGGAGAAATGGATGTATGTAAGATTTTTTAAAGCAAATAAGATTATTCATTCAAGGCACTAAATCTAATCTTAAATCTCCGAGAGTCATTTCAGTCTCATAAATTTATCTTGTAAAAGAGACAATATTAACAATTTCCTGTTATCTCCCATCAGAAAAAGAAATCACAGGGCATTATGGGATATTTTAGAGAGGTGGTCAGTGATTTGGTTTAGCTTTTTCTTCAGGGAAGGCAGAAATTAACTACTTTTGTAATATTGTTTATAAAAGATTAAAAGTTATTTATCCTCCTCTAAGCATTTAATAAAGATTTGTCTTGATCTCCCTTGTTTAAATACAGTTTTAAAGAGAATATTTTGGTGCACTCTAAGGTCAGTGTAAGTCCCTTTGACACGACATAGTTAATATATCTACTTCAGCCTGAAAAAAGCCAGCCAGACAGATATTTTCTGTCACCCAAAAGACACCCCTTCAGGAAAAGAAGAAAAAAATTCAAGAATTAGCACCACCACCAGGAAACTTGAGAGCTCAAAAAGTGAAGATGGTTTGTTTACCTAAAAAAAAATAAAAACAATTTTAAAAACCAACAAACAAACAAACAAGCGCTACAACAACTTCATTTTTCCATTTCTAGCTGTGCATATAGCTTTTGTCTAGAAAAATAAAAACAAAGTTCAGATTATACAAGTTATCAATGTGGTAATGATCTCCTGGGCCTGATTCACTGCCCACTCTCTCCAACCCTCCCTTACTTTTACATATTCTCCAAGGTAATAAGCCTGCCACCACTAATGTTATAAAGTAGTAATTGTGCCTAATTGGTAGGGAGGTGACAGACCATTCTGGTAATGTTGTGAAACTGTAAGAAAGGAGGAGTGAGAACATTCACAGACCCAGCAGTAATTATCCACTAATTTGGCCTGTTTGTGTGGGGACAGCTCATTATAGCCCTTAAGAAACCTCAGAATAAAGAGAGAAAGTAGGTAGGAGGTAAGGTTAAATAATTAGTGTTCAGCAGATTTTTCTTTTTCTTCTTTCTTCTTCTCTTTAATTCAAAGAAGAGGATTAGGGAGGTAGAAATGTGATGAGTGTAACAATTGAGAATGGTGTAACATCGACTTTTAAGTGAATTTTACATATTTGAAGGCAAACAAATAGTTTACAAGGCACTGTGGGAAAAATTATATATTTCAGTAGTCCTTTTAAAGTAGGTTAGTAGTTAACAATTTTATGACACCAAGCTTATGCACTTCGGGTATTTTATAAAACCACATTATAGATTGAAATTGATTTTTTAACTCTAGTTCTCTAGCTGTTTTATATTTTTTATTGAATATCTAAAAGGGTACTTCAATACAAAGTGTAATTTTTTACATTTCTATAAAAAATATAATCCAGATTTTTCTAATCTCTGTTGTTTCTTCAATACAATCCAGATAATGAACTCTGCTTGAGACATCTCACTCTAAACCTTTAGGTCACTTTTCCTCAATTCCTGCCTGTTTAAATTCCAGGTACTAGTTGATGTTGAATAATTTAGCTTTATATATAATATAATAGTGTCATTTTATAAAATTAGAGATATAGGACTAGATTTTGCTTCAATTAGTCATCATTATAGATAGTTTTTCTTTAAACATTATTATCATGGGTTAATTTTCTTAGTGTTTAACTAGGACAATACGTTTAAAGGGTAAGTATGTATATTGCATTTAATTCTATGGTTTCTGTTTAGTGTCTGAAATTCATACTAAATATTCAGCTTCATGTAATGTGTTTTTTTCCTCTGTCTCCTCTGCCTTGCCTGTCCAACCCAGTGTTTCAGAAATTCTGTAGCTTGGATATTCCAGTTTTGGTCTACGTGGGAGGGGTAGTTATTTCATCAAATCAGTCCAGACATTGGCCTCTCCACTTAAAACACCAGTCAGTGTGGCAGTTAGGGCTCTGAGTTTTTGTTATTTTCCTTAAATACAGGCACCTGCTTTCCCAAGCTGAGTTGCTACCTCATTGCGTATACATCACCAAACAGCCAACAGATGGTGATAATGTTCATTTTCTGTGTGTAGTGTAATGTCCCTCAGCAGAAGGGCTGAAGAGAAAGAGCGACCAGACAAGAATATAAAATTGTTTCTTCTCTGGTCTTACGGTTTCCAAAATAATATTTTTTCAAATGGGACTGTACAGTTTATGTAATTAACTGTATAGTTAATCAATCATGTCATTGATTATTATAATCTGCTATTGCCAAATGGATTGGCTTGTTTGGGGACATTTAAGGTTTCTTCACAATAGAATTTGACTTATGTTGTGTTCTTTTTATCTTGTATTTATATTTGTAAACTGCTTTTATAAGGTATGTCCTATATACTCTTGATCTGTTCACTTTCTTATGGATGTTGCATAAGAACCTCTCACACATCATATACATATAAAATAGATTATATTTATTTTCATGTAAAATATATTTGATGTTATTATAGATTATGAGTGAGCACTGATGGGAAATTCTTCTTATCCAGTTGAAGTTAAGGGAGAAAATCAGAAATTCAGGAATTAATAGCAACAACTGACAGACAGGGAAGAAAATTTGAAACTTGAAACAGAAAAAATGGAAAATGAAGTTCCATCTTTTATTTTAACATAGGTTTTGACTTTTGATACTTTACAACTGCCTTGAAAACTTTTCACTCTCTATGTGTATCTGCCATAACAATTGAAATATATATAAATTGATCATAAAATGTTTGCTGTAGAAACATACTAAAAAATACTTACAAATAAAGGGTTGAGGGGGGAAATTCATTGACAAAAGATCATAATGCCTTTCCTAGAATCACTCCACTATGTGGGCTTTATGGCTTGGCATACAGGATGGATTGGTTTTCCATCAAATGGGAGAGGCTTTAAAGTTTCACAGATTTTTTTCATCAGTTGAACAAAAAAAAAAGAAGAATCCTTAGATTTTATAGAAGACAATATACAAAAAAAAAAAAAAAGCTTTCTTGAGCAAAACCTAAGAAAATTCAGAGATAATTTAAAAATTTACTTCATTTTTTTTTGTGAAAATAAGAAGAAAATTTATGTCTTTTGCAATTCTGACATATTTTTTCTATTTTCGTTAATTTGCTAAGTTTACATTTACTAAACACATTATAGCCATTACTGAATAAAAAGGGATGTGTAAATGTATGGGCCAGAAATCAGGTCTCTGAGTAGTCCCCCAAGCATCATGAGTAAATAGTAATTTCTCTCTATTGCAAATTAATGCCAAGATTTCTACCCATATTATTTGGGTAGTTCCCAACCTTTATTAGTTGGGTAGTCCCAACTCCTGATGGGAATGTGAAACTCCCATCAAAGCTGCCTATATTCTATATTCTAATATTCTACCCATATTATTTGGGTAGTTCCCAACCTTTATTAGTTGGGTAGTCCCAACTCCTGATGGGAATGTGAAACTCCCATCAAAGCTGCCTATCTTGAGTTCTCTACTTGAAAATCAGATTTTTTTTTTCAATGTAGTTTGTAAATTTATTTTCCTTTATTTGGGGCTTTTACTAATGATAGCTTAGTGGAGAGGAATGCTCAGAAACAGAAGAGCCAGAAATCTGTGGCAGAAAACATAGCAGGAAACCTTCCTTCTGAAGGTCTTTGTTCTGAATATTCCTGGAAGACTCAAATAGACAACAGAAGGAAAAATGTTAAGAGGTACGAAGTCAACTTTATATTCCTTAATAATTCAGTCTTCTAGTCCTCCCTCTTCCCTTGTAAAAGAACATTCTGCTGTCTTTCAAAGACATATTGCAAGAATAGATGTTGTCAATATTGTGGAGGTTTCAGTTAGCATGACCAGGCATGCATGGTAAATCTGGTAGCATAAAAAGTTGAGAAGTTATAGATGGCCAAAAAGCAGTGCAAATAGTAAAAAGATACATGTATATTTCTGAGCACCTGCTACTTCTACTCTTTGGCTGTTGTTTCCCCAAACTGATTTTTGATCCCCAAAACACTACAAGACCTTGTAAGTATAGCTTTACACACATTTTATTTGCGTATTGTAACACATTATTTTTAATCATTTTAATGTTTCTTAAGTTTTTAATATTTTAAGTTTTAAACTTAGTCTAGTCAAATGTACTGATTATCCTGTATAATTTTGATGTGTGTGCTGTAAAGGCCTTGAATTCTCCAAACCACATTGTATCAATGTAAACTATAATATTAACAGACTGGTTTACAACACTGAATGATTACGATCCATCACAGCAAATGTATTGCACTTCGCAGATCAGGACATTGGCCTGAAAGAAATCATTAGACACACACAAAAACAAGTCAGCTTACTGACATTTCTAAATTTCAAATTTTCTCCAATAAATGACAAGAAAATCTGGCTTACAATAAACATATTTTTATTTAAAAAAAAAAAAGCCAAAACATAGGTATTGACAGACTTACTCTTTTCTTCCATAAAACCTCAAACCTTTTGAAACTCAATATTGTTTTCTACAGGGAATTCAAACTAAACAGAAATGAAATAATATTTTCTGTTATTTTGAAGCACAACAACTTGATGATTAACAAAAAGGTTTTAAAAAATCCAATATTGACACAAGTAATGCTGCTTCATGTAAGAAACCACAGCTACAAATTAATTACAGAAGTTGGGGAATTTCTGGAGGGAAGATGCACACTTGCAACCTCCTAGGAAATTAACTTCATCCAAATAGTAGACACAGTTATTGGGAAGATTCTTGCAAGGTAAGTGAAGGAAGGCATTCCTTTCCATCAGTTCATGAAATGCAAAAAAAGCACCACTTGTAAAGTATTTAGAAAGGACTGAGTTAGAAAATAGGGAAGTGGGACATGCTCAGGGAGGCAATGACCACAAGTACAGAAGTTTGAGATAACAAGTGTTTATTATTTTTTAAGTAGATTAGGTAATAGCAAGAAAATATATGAGTAATCTGTATTAGATGAAGCTCATAGATTTTCTTATAATTTAGAGACATATCCAATAAATGTTTCTGGTTTGTATTGGCAGGAAAAGCTAAATAATGTATTCTTGTCATATGGCAAGGAATTTAATTTTCCTTTCAAGAAAAATGGAGGATGTGAAAGCAGATACCAAATATATTTTAATAGAAAAACAATTTAACTTCATTCAGTTTTGTAATTCTTAGAAAATCAGGAAAAAAGAAGACTATGGAAAGAAACCTAACCCTGTACTAATATTTGAGGAAGGATAAACCTTTTGATATAAACATCCCTATGACTTTTAAGCTTGTATTATTCCTAAGGAAAAAAGAGTGGAATACCTAGCATGAGACAAGGACAAAATTAATGAGATATTGAAAGAGGGTAGTATGTCAAGCAACACGGGTTTATGAAGGGTAGATCTTGTCAAACTAATATTCTTACAATGTTTCTTATTTCTATGGGTTTTTGTTAAAATATACTTGATAATCTTTGGGCCTGTTACAGAGTAATCCTCTGCATTGACTGCAGGAATAAAATATTATGAATCAAACACAGAGTGTAATTGTGGTTCACTGATGACAACTTGATTTACTGTTGAATATGAAAAATAACTGTGAGCACAATTTTTTTCCAAATATGTTTAATTTTGTTGGAGCTCAGATATCAGTAATTAATCCAATGCTATTTCATATTGTATTGATGAAAATATAAAGTCATTAATCACAGACTTTACTGATGGCAGAAAGACTGGGAAAGTAAATGGTGCAGACAACAGATGGTAGTGACGAAATAGTTCTCTATGCATTGGTATACTAGACAGAAATAAATAATGTGTTTCAATGCAGCCAGACATAGGGACAACAGTGTTGATGGTCATGGTTCAAAAAAGAGAGCTCATTCCTGGGAAGTGGTGATTCAAAACATATGAAAGAAGGGGTTGGCTGTCAGCTGGACAAGAGCTTGTCAAACCATGCATAGGTTTCAAAAGCTGATCTTCCTCAGGACTCTAAAGAACAGGATGTTAAGGAGTAATAATGAAGAGATCTTTTTGTGATGTAGCTCATATAATCTTAAAGTTTTGCCAGCTAGGTGATTTACTTTATCTTGTGAGAGACTTGACAGCATGGTCACTGACAACTATAAATCATTAGTCTCTCAGAGGAAATACAAAGTTTACATCACTCCAAGCCTCTGTTCTTTCCCCTGAGAAAAAAACCCAGAACACTAAATCTCATGAAGGGCCTAATTCACACGGAGAAAATACTTCCGGGTTATTGTCTAGGCTGGATTTGCCATAAGTCTCAGACCTAAACATCTAATTGACTACTTACCGGCAATACTTTCAGCCACTTATCCAAGTAAAATGGAAATAACTGTTAGAGAGAGAAAAAATAAACAAATAAATCAAAAATCCCACGTAAATTAAAATCCACTTGCCAAAAGCAGTAGAATTTTTTTTTGCATGTGTTTTTCTTTTCTTTCCATGGATTAAAACTGTCTGAATCTTATTAATAAATTCTAAAGAAAAAAAAAATCACATTCAGATTAAAGGTTTGTAAATTCTGTTTCTTACCAAAAATAATAATTGTAAAATAAACATGAGGACAAAACTTGCAGCTAATAAAGTAGAGCAATACATTTATTTTCTTTCTGTCTTCAGAATTTCCAGAGTCAAATTAATGGGCACTCATTCAGTGACTTTAAATCCTGTGTGGCCTAGTGCATATGGAACAAACAACAAATGTATTATTCACCACTTGAAAGTACAAATTTAAACTGAATTAGTCGAATAAACCACATGATATTGTTTTGGATGCAGTCTGAATGATTATATAATGATGACAGGGCTTGACCCAAAACCTTTAAAAGAAGACTGCCACAAATTATCAAGCAAAAAGAGTAGAAAACTTGGGTTTTGCTTCACCATAACTGGAATTTGAGATATAATCTCAGCTTGATTACAAATGTATTTGTGAAAAAGGGGAAAAAAAATATTTAAAAAAATAGGATCAGATATATTTAAAAATGGTAACAAATCTTTGAAAGAGGTGCCATTATTTAAATTAAATAATCAACCAATAAAAAAAAAATCAACAAACAAATAACCCTGACAAAACCCTCAAGATAAATATCATAAGTATTATGTGACTATTTTCTTTGATTTTTTCTTAAATAACACATGAAGTAACTAGCCACATATGTCTGATTCTAGCTAACAATACCACAGCTGGATCCTTTAGTTCATATTTAATGAATTTCCTCCCTACATTCCAGCCAAAAGGTGAAAATGTTGTCCCTTACAGCCTTCAGTAAGCAGAAGCTTGTAACATAAAACATAGAGCAAGTGTATTACATTTACTAATCTCTAATAATTTCTACCTCACCACACCACCATTTCACATGTAAAGCGTGTGTTCATGGACAAGCACAGCTTTAAGGTGTGTGGTTGAATCACTTTCTGCTTCACTTCATCATCTGTGGTCATAAGAATACAAACTTAATATTCACCACCTTGAATATTAAAAGCTTAAGTCCAAGCACTGAGGCTAAGATATGTGCGTCTAAACATTCATATGAAAATTTCTCTGTACAGGACATGGTTTTTTTCCACTTTCTCACTTTGAATTTCTTGTAGATAACAGTTGGGAGAGGGTTTTGTGAGGTTTATGTACAAAAAAATTCCCGCAAATTTCTGACCACTAAGTAAAATGCAGCAACATTAAACACTATGGTAACTGTGTCAGAGAGCTCTACAGAGTTCTGTATAGAGAACAGGAAAATAATTCTAGTTATAAACTGTATTTTGTGGAAAAATCCTCTTTTGAGATACTAGACAAAGAAAATATGTCAGGACACAAATTGACAAATTTAAATCCTTAAAGGAAAATAGAAAGAGTTAGGGAAACCCATAATGGCCACAGAACTTTTTTCTATGATTCTACTACTAAAACCATGTACAGAGGTGCCAAAAAAAGAAGCCCTCTGCCAGATCTCTGTGCTCCACTGGAGTCAACAGTGATAAAAGTACTGTCAGTGTCCCAGGACCATGGGAGGTCTTTGTCATCTTAAATTTCTTACATTACTTTGTACTGCTTTAATCCAAGATATATTCATTGTAGCACACTCCACCTGAGAAATAGATGTGTGGGCTCGTGAATCACGTTATGCTTCAGAGAAGAAAGAAACTTATCATGTTTGTTAACAGAATCTGATCCTTTGGACCTGCTGGTTCAAGCAAAATTTTCTGAAACCATAATTTTAATCTATTCTTGAAATGGTTTTCAATTAAGTGTTTTACATGCTGGTGTTTCATTGATTTTTTCCATTCAATACAATAGCCAAACTGTCAAGTAACCGTGGTTTAAGTGAAAATTCACTTCCATTGAATTACTCAGCAGATGACCAGAGAATGCTGAGTTCTTTGCCTAAGAAAATGAGAGAACTGAAAGGAAATGTTCCCCAAAGGTATTAACTATTGGATAGCAGAGCTGCAACGTTAAAAAAAAACAAAAACAAAAACCCAATAATCTTCAGAGTCCAGAAAAGACTCATCTAATATATAGTACATAAAAAATCATGGAAATTGATATACAACCAGTGTGTTTACACTGAAACCAGAATTCTTGTATGTCAGGTAAATTAACGTGTCCCTGTCAGGAAGTGAAATGACACCCACCAGCAGGAAAGAGAATGGATAATAAGTAAATGGACAATTTGACTTGTTGATTATTTGTACAAAATGTTAATAAAATTGAGAATGAAATTTAAATGCATTCTAGTAATATTTCTAGTCAGTGCACATAAAATATATATGGTTTATAATAAATTTAATATATTATTTTGTATACACAGGTTTATATACATCTTTAAAAAGAAGGGCCATTCTATCATTTTATGAATGTGGGAATAGGTCCTGGGACCTATTTCTGGATTTTGTATGTCTTTCTATATTTAATTTTGTAAAGTGTTTATAGGTGGCTTCTTTCAGCCTCACTGTTGCTGTGATCGACAGATCACTTCTTGTGTAGGAAAATACAGTTTTTTCAGGAAAAGGCTAAGTTTTCTGGGCATTGGTCCCAAGACATTGTAACGATACTGGTATTATTTCTTGCAGAACAAACAAGGTTAGAGATAAGGAAAAAGATAGATCCTTGTAATATCATGTGTATTCTTTTTCACATGAGGGTGTTTTTCCTGTAAGTTTTTTCCCATTTTTAATAGTAATGTTTTCTTTATAAGATCTGTTTTCTGATAGTTAAAGTAGGAGTCCACCTGTGCTTTCATTTAGATATTTTAATTTTATATCCATTTATTGTCCACACCCGTACTCCGAACACAGAGAATTTCCATATCTTGTAGGTGTGTCTCCTGGCTATACAATCTGAAATTGTGTTAGAGTATTTAGGATTTTTGAAAAGCTTTTCTGAGATTTGTTACAACAGCACTTATTCTTGTTAGAATTCTCTTGTTACTCCAATATGTATTGCAAGGACTAAATTACAGTAGTGTTTTATATACAAGTATAACAATTTTATAATTAAAGTGAAATTAAGACAGACTGGCCAGAAGTAAAGCACTATTTAAGCAGAAATATATATAGAGAGAGTAAATTATCCTTCACATTTATTATTCATGTTGAATAGTAAATTATTCTACTACCAATTTGTGTTCAATTTATATTCTAAAAGACCACTGATGGGAGTAAAAGAGCAGTTACAGGAAGTAGGTCCTGCCATTTCCTACAGTCTTTTCTTTATCCAGAGTGCTGATTTAATTTTGGGGAAAATTCAAGTCAGTAATTATATTAAAACCAGTTATATAAAAATTTTTGGCCCAGATACAAACTTAGTCTAATTTTAGTGAAATCAATCAGCAATGAGTTTGACCTACATTTTAATAAATGCACGAGGATGTGTTGCTCAGAAGGTAAACCTGTTTATACCACTGAACCTTAAGAAGAAAGCTGAAATAAAATATTGCAAGTGGTAAGATATAAAGCAGCCAAACACTGAAAGCCCTTCTCTTTAAATGGGAACACCACCTGCAAAATTTCAGATATATTTGTCTCTACGTCTGGCCTGAGGCTTGGCTATGGTCTATGGCTTACTGATTTAAAATTAACTTATTGCATGAAAATACTCTTTATGTCCTCAAGAACCTACCTGAGGCAGGCTACATATTAAAGAGTACTTTAAGGCCACATAGGGATAAACTTCCTGAAACTCTGCATTTCATAGAGGCACTGAAAGCTGCATTGTAGAGACTACATTTCTCTCTTCTGTCACACTGCTACACAAGATACTGCAATAAGTTCTGAATCAGACGCACATCTTCAAACAAGTAGCTCCAAACACGTGAATAATCCAAATGAATTAATTACAATAAGTTCATCTCTAAGTAGCACACATATTTAAACCCTTTGGTTAGTCAGATGTTGGTTTTCCTTTCTATGGACTGGAAAACAGGAGCTTTCTAAAAGTGCAGTGATAATGTGATATTTTTGTCTTCATTGGTATTTAAACTGAGACTCAACTCAAGTAGGAGAGATAACATTGGTTATAAAAGTTACTTTTTATGCAATCTTAATTTAAGTGTATAGGATATATATGATGTAGATTTATGAAGGATCAGCAAAAAAAGACATATTTTTTCAATATTTTCAATACATATTATTACTTGATAAAAGTCACAGAACAACGGGAATGCAATTGTATAGTTCCACCTCTAACTTTTTTTTAAAACTTTTTAATTTTCATAATAAAGGTAAATATTTACAGGTTTTTAAATCAGAAGTTAATGGGATACATAGCAGTTCAGATCCATCTCAGTTAATCCTAAATGCATAACTGGGGCACCGAAATTAATTGTTAAGAGTCTTAAGTTGTGTCTGCAACCCAAAGGCTGAAACATTCAATACTTAGGCAAATTTAATCTGGAAGTTTTCACTTTTGTATGTTAACTACATAAGGGATGGAGGTCAGTAAGATCCTGTTCTATGCTTTTCGCTTGTAGCCTGAGGCTAGGTAGGCTGAGTCTGGACCAATTTATTGTACTCTTGCTGGAGTCAGATGTACAAGGATAACAGGAACACCATAAAATACACTTTTAGGTATAAAGCAAACATAGTTTGAACTCTTGTGTCAAGAAAACTATGGTGCGAGTACTCAAGATCTCTCAACATTACTTGTTGCCTTAACAATGCCTCTGACCTCACCTGGCTTTGCCTTGCACTGCCCAGCTTATCCCCATGTCCCACAGAGCTACAGCTTAATGCCTTATTCTTCTGCCTGGAGGATTCTTCACAGTGGGAGTAGTCACAGACAAGTACAAATACAACAAACTTACTACTAAAAAACTTTTAGTCACGTATTCATTCATTCATTCAGCCTACTGTTGCTGAGAAACTTTTCCATTCACCCTCCTTCAACGCCTCCAAGGATGCAAATCCATGTTCATCTGGGTTTTTTTCTGTAGGGATGTTCAGGTTTGTGCATCAGTGAGAGGCATCTGTTTAAAATAAATACATAGGTATATTATCGCATTTATAATATGAATAATAATAATAATAATAATAATAATAATAGTAATAATGACAATACAACTCTCAAAGCCTTCCCCTACGACATCAGAAGACAAGGGTTTTAAAACCATTGTTTAGGGAAGCAACTTGAGACCACAAAAGCTTCGGTGACAACTATGAAATTTCTCAAAGTTCAGGTACTTTACTTGATTACATGACAGTAGTTTAGGAACTCTCTTTGTGGTAGGCATTGCTTCACAGACCTGACAGAATGGATAGAGAATGGCCCTTGTGCCTGATCCATAACAGTCATTGCCTGTTACACACATTTCAAGATTCATTCAGGCTATGAAGATAATCGAGGCAGCCGACAGTTACCCTGCAGCTGCATGGATTTATGATGGCACTGTCAAGAAAATGAGCCAAAATGATACAGTAGCTGGCTTTAGCTGCAAATAACGTGATAGGCTGTACAGTAGTAGTGTAGCAGCTGCTGTCATTGCAGGTAATAGGCTATAAAGAAGGCTGATAGCAATACCTGTCATTTCTTAATGGCTGACTTCACTGAAGAGCTTTTGTGGCCTTTAACATGGAGATAATAGAAGATACAACAAATTTTACAGCTTTCACGTTGCATTCATAATTTATCTTAAGAGTACTGCCCCAACAAGGACAACAGTTGTCAGACTGAGAAAGTACAGAACTGGCTTTGAATAGTGAGAGATTGTCCATTATTATCAAGAATGGAATTCAAGTGCTAAAAATGTTTCTACAGTGTTAAGCTCAGTTTTCTGTAGCAAACATTCTTCAGTTTGCTGCAGATCTGTGCCAGAACATATTGTGGACAGGGTCTCCTTATGTAGAGATTTGATTTTTCAATTAAAGGAAAAATGTAAAAAAAATAAACACCATGATCCATTTTGCATTTCAGTAAAAAATATGGTCTTGTGCAGGTAAACTATAACCTAAAAAATGCCTTTGTGTGTATCTAAACCTGTACTATAGCATCTGGGAATGGTGACATATTGTTACGACATGAAGCAAGCCCATTTTTTTATAATTAAAATGGGAAGCATCAATTAAGTACTTAAGACAGATTTCGAATTTTGTCAAATATGAAACTGATTGACAAAGTGAATAAGATATATCTAAATAAGGTTAAAATATGCTAATGTGATTAAACATTAGTCATAGTCCCATACATTTTGTCTTTAGCTTCGTACCACTTAGGTATCCAACTTTTACTCTTATTATTTAAAAAAATTTTCTACTTCAAGGCTTTTACATCATGACCCAGTTGACCAGAATTTGGCTTCTGTCATGTTTTGTTAATGTCTACTAGACCTTGGTACATCAACCTTCCTCATTTTTCATGCAATTTTCCATTGCAATTTGTTTGAGCTTCCAGTTAGAGGTGTAGCATTCCAAAATTATAAGATTTTCTCATAGTGATACCTTCAACACTTGCGGACTCTAGCTGAATGGGGATGGCAGTTAGGACCTCATTTCCAAAATTATTTAGACCTGTTGAGGAAATACTTAATTTTAGACTCCCTCTTTCTATATGTCCTTAATGATGTTGTCTAAGTAATTGGTGCAAACCCTTACATCAGTGCTGGTTGCTGTAAATTTTGCACCAAGATCCCAAGTTCCTTTAAATTGTTCAGATCGGAAGGTCAGCCCAAAAGCACGACAGATCTGCTGGAGAAGTGTAGTCTTGGATGTGAATAAATACCAAATAATATATTTGGCTTTGTCATAAAAGAAAATGACCTATATATGCCTCTGAATATTTTTATTGTCAAATTCATTGTTTTATAATTTCAGGTTTTTTACACCCTGTGTAGGGTAAGAGATGCATGCTTTAGCTTGGTGCCTTGAAGAAAGCATTGAAAGCATACCTAAATAGCAATTTATTATGTAGCGTATTTTTTGTGTGATTTCAGATGGTTTTCAAACATCCTTGGGCTGAAGGAGTTTCAACAGGCCCAGGAGTCTTTATGTTTGTAGGCAGAGTATGATTGTGTATGTATCTGGTACATATCTGACAAAGATATTAGAGCTGTTGCAATATACTACTAGGCTTGAACTGTTGGTAAATATTTCCACAGTTCCAAAACAAGTATATAAATACTTTCAAGTGTTCAGGTACATACCAGCGATAACTTAAACTCAAACACACACCTACTGATTGTCCAACATTTTGCTGATAAGGAAACACCATTACCTTAAATCCACTTTCTTTTATTAGCATCTTCTCTTCTTGAATCAAACAAGGTTTGTCAGATCTCAGGACCTCAGTGGAATGATTTAACCTCACAATACTTAATACAGTAGTTGAATATGTGATGCATTTTCTTAATGCACGTGAATTTTTACAACCATTCTGTATATACATACACATGTTCTACGATACTTTGTCTGTATATTTCAAAGCTCCAAAAATATCACATAAAATCAGAGTATTCTCTGTCTTCATAAACCACTTACACTGCTGAGACTTTTCAAAAACTGTAACTCAAGCAGATTTTAGATTTAAAAACAGAAATGTAAAGATAACAGCTTGAAAGGAGAAGCACAAATTTTTTTCTGTAAATATCAGTCTTGTGAAAACTGCTGTCCCATGTCTCATGATGTTTTTTATTAATGGTTAAGGGCAAGTGAAAGAAGAGAAAAAAGTTTGTGGACATAAAGACTTTTATTTTTGTTCAAAGATATAAAAGCATCCTCTATCACAGATGTTGTATCTGGTTTTTATCTCTTTCTGAATTGGTGAGGTCTCTGTTTCTGTGATTTTCTTTGTTTGGTTGGGTTTTGTTAATTTGTTTTTGGTTTTTTTTTTTTTTTTGGTTTTTTTTTTGTTTGTTCGTTTGTTTTGGTGTAGAGAAAGGATAGTTGTGTTTCAAAATAAATCCTTAAGGACTTTTCATTTTTTCAGTTAAGCAAAGAGTTAATTCTGTTACAATGCAGAGGATTTCACATTTTGTCAGTGAAGAAATTCTCTGATCATTGAAAAAAAGCATGTTAGCTTGTGCCAAAAAGGTTTCTCCTGAACTGCTTTGATCTGTTTGTGCCACTCAGTAATCAAAGTACTATTGTTTCATTGTTTAACAGATAACTTCATCAGCTGGGCTGTGATCTTCAGCTCAGCAACCAGATGAGACTGTGTTGACCTGTGCTTTGCTGTTCTTTCTTTTCCCCCACAGTAACTGAACATCTAGCTGACAATCACAAACACTTGTGCACAATGTAAAAAAAAAAAAAAAAAAAAAGTTGTTACATATTTTTAAGCTGCAAGTGCACAGCTGTGAAATTCAAGAAAAAGCTGTACAATTTTCACTTGCAAATTTATGGATTCATGAAGTAACATCATTGTGGTTGGTGTACGATATGATTGCTGGCTCTTTTCCTATTCATCCTGCCTTTTCCTACCTTTCCACTGTTCTTGGGAACAAAGCCACTATCTTTGGTTTATTTATCACTACCTAATCTTTAACTCTCATGTAAAAATTACAATGTAGAAGATAATATTTTTGATAAATTATTTATTCTTCTCTAGCATCCAATCCTACAATTAAAATATTTGCAACTTGCTTTTTTAAAATATACTAACTCACATTTTGCTTTTGATAGGGTGACAGGCAAATCTCTTTTCCTCCAAGAATTATTTTCTCTCTCAAGATGAATGTCATAGGATCTGAAAATTAGTGTGTTTCATGTTTATTATCCATACGTTTTTTTCTGTGACATTAGTATATTTTATAGGAGAGCTGAGGTTTTTTTATTTTAATTTAACTGATAAATTAATCATGCTATTAAAAAAGGTCTTAGAGCAGTGCCAATACTTGCTTAGATCTAGGATATGAATGCTAATGTCCTTTAAAATTTGACGGTACCTGGAATTGTCAGAACCAGCACTTCTAAGACATTTCATTTGTACTCAACTCTACTTAATTCAGTGCCACTGTCTCAATTTAGACTGGTTCAGACTCTCTCTCACATTTAAGTCTCCTTGCAAAGAGTCTAGTTGGAAAAGTTCAGAGAGGTCCTGAAAATGCCTATAATTGGTAGAACCTCAGAGTCAGGGCAATACCGCTGTGAAAATCATGGGCAGTGACATTCAGCCCTTGACCTGAATAGTGTTTCCCAGTTCTGAGATGATAGGATTCAAGGTATATTTCCCTTTACTCTTATAGCTTCCTGCAACAGAAATATATAAACGATTCACAAATATTAAAGATGATGTGGTAATTTACATTCATGCTGTGACTTACAATATTCATCTTCTTTTTTTTCGTTATTGAACACTGTGGTGCTTTTCCTTAAGAACTGTGGACAAAGTTGCCAGCACGGAGAGAGGAGAAAGGTGCTGTGGTTTGGGTGTCAGGGTGAATCATTGACCAGAACACCATTCCTGCTGCAAAATCTCTTGTATGACATTGGAATCTGGCATAAATCCTTATACCATAACACATCAATGCAAAACAAAATATGTGTATTCAACAGAATGTCACTTAGACTTTACTAAAACAGAGACTGTAAAAATGAGGTGTGTAAGCTTAACAGCAAACCTTGATCTTTCTCCTTACAGGCAGAGGTAAACCACATTTTAGCAGGCCTAGCATTAGAGAAAGGGTCTCTTTTGGTGAAATACAGCTGATATTTTTTATATTTCTTTTATATAGCACTTTCTCTAATCTGACCTGCGCATGTTAAAAGTCATAGCTAATTTAGAAATTCTTGTTGTTTTCTACGGACAGTTACATAGCATACAAGGTATGCTACATAAAAAGATTACCCTGGGTTTCTTAACTACTGGATATAAATGTACGTTGTAATGCACTGAACAGGCTAATTAGGAATTAAACATTCCTTTAAAATCATTTTAAACTCAAATTATGCTGACAACCAAATTTTTTAAGCTCTTTCTCTAATAGTTGTGTTAGACATTGAAGAGCTGTGCTCCAAGTCTTGACACATTGTTCTGACTTATGCTCAATTGCAAAGAATGGCTCTAGGGAATAGTTTTGAACCAAAGTACCTGCATATGACAGGTGAACTCCAGTTCTCCTGTTTTTAACTACAAGACCAGTATTCTTTTCCAGAATTTTAGAACCCTTCTCCCATCCTTTCCCCTGTAAAATCTGCAGACACACCACCTCCCCC
>VZRZ01003277.1:282430-421712 GCA_013398175.1 Climacteris rufus
CAGGAGCTTTGAGCAGTAATAGAAAAGGTGACAACCTTACATCTAGCTTTTTTTTTTTTTTTTGCACTTTGCTAGATGTGAATTAACTGACAAAATTATCAAAAGAACTTTTAGCAGTGGTACTCAGTGAACATCAGATGAAAAACCACAGTTAAATGCGTAAATAAAAACGGATTTCGTGACCATCTCCAGTAATCATATACATAATATTTCAGATGAAGATTAAAATCACCAGCTGAAGAGAAAACATCTTCAGTGACAGTGAAGTTAAAACATGCCAGCAGTGTTTTCTTCCGTGTATATTGTCTCACGTGCAGGAAAAGATGAATTGAACTCATATCTGAAACAAGGCAAGATTTTCCACCTGACTTCATTGTGTGTTTCTCCAGAGTGCATCCCCTATTTTTTGCCTGAATTAAAACGTGTGTGGAGACAAGCAAATACAAAGCAGCTCTGCACTGCTGTTACCAAACAATTTTAATTTTAAAAAAGTATTTTTTGTTTTGCCACAGTCATATCTTAATTCTAAGAGTCATTAACACTCACTAGATCCCTTTGTTAAAGCAACCCTTGTAAGCAGAGGTGTGAACTAATGAGGGGCTTTATGTGTCCCAGCGCAGCTGGCAGCAGAGATGAAGTAGCATTATAGTATATCAGAGAGGTTTATACTAAGGATTCTTAATAGAAAGATTTTTGGGGACTCGGCTGTTGTCTTCTTATAAATAATTAAAATTAACAAATTATCATTGCCATAATTCAGGGAGTTTTGCTTTTTGTCAGCATCCACAGTGTAGTGAGGATTATATTTCCTTTGTTGTTGTTTGCAGAATTTTCCATCATCTCAGAATATTTGCCCTTTGTATCTGTAGCCTCATCAGAGGTCAAAACCCACTGTAGGTGCTGCTCTTGAAGTGGCAGAACTTTCAGATGCTTGAACCCGTTGCAACTTTCTATAATGGGGATATCATTGAATTAAGTGGTTTTTTTAAAAAAATTCATGCTTTAGAGTAGCACAGAATATTTTCTGCTCCCACTACTGAGATGCCACATTAATGCTCCCTTACCTCTACTTCACAGAACATAAACAAAATGTTGAAAAAATTTCCAAACTGTGCATGTCTTCATCTATCTCTATATATTAAAATTACATTTTAAAACTGTGATTTTGACTGTCTCATATGTGCTGGACTGTTACATCTAACATCAGATTAGAAAGGATTTATTAAATGGTAATTCTTTAGCAATCATAGGACACTGCAACTTGTTAATGAACTTTATTTATTTCATATTACCAAGTGCAACTAAAAATTGTGGAGTATTTAAAGCCACTTGGCGGATTTGTGAGACCCCCGCTATTCAGAAAAATATAGGCGATGAGTGCAATAGCTTGTCCTTATGTACCAGAAGATATCAGTAATGAGATACCTTCCAATCTCTCATCTTGCACCTAGCTAAGGTTTCAATTGGTGTAATTAGCTCTGTTAAAAACCACCATTGTGTGTAAATAAATAGTTATGTTTGAATGTCAAGACACTTCCACTTGTCTTAGGAGAGTGGGTCTTAGCAACTTACAGTGACTTTGGTTTCCCAGTGCATTTTTACAATTTTAAAACTGTACTCATATTAAGAGGTTATTAGCAAATATTTTTAGTGGTAGTAATATCCAGTGCCAAGCCACAGCAAGCCGATAAATCAATATTTGAAACAAAGGAAAATGTGGGAATATATGTCAGAGGGAGGTGGAGAAGAAATGTTTCACACTGGCAAATGAGCCTGTCAAGTAAAGACGTATAGGTGCTCTCAGTGGAAGGTACTCAAAAAAATATCAACAGGAGTCATGAATTCCTAGATTTCAGATACAAAAAATAGGAAAGGTCACTTTGGTCTGAAAATGATCCAAATATTTAAGTATTTGGAAAAGGAGAAAAATACATTTATTAAATTAAATAATTTCTACATAAACCTTGAGGGAGGAATAGTCACAAACAAAACCATAACCATAATAGGTGTACATTAGAGTGTATTTCAATCTTTGATAATAAGTTTGGATCAGAATGTTTGCAGGAGAACAAAACTGGGGAGTCGTTCTTCAGAACAATGTTTCCTTGTTTTTCAGAATAATGTTTTATTTTCTCATAATGTTTCTTTTCCTTCTTACATTAGGCAGAAAAGTCATAATTATCAGAAAACTGAAGAAAATCAATTTTCTTGCTCCTCCTCTATGTTTCTACTTTAACAAAAGATTATTATTGGACAATTTTTCTTCTGTTTTCCTAAAAAGACTGTTTTCCAGAAGAGGAACTTCACACTGAAGTTTTGAGTAAGTGTGAAACACCTGAGGTATCTAATGGAGCCATGTAAAAGAAATCTCATTCTTGGTCATCAAGGTCCAGCTAGCCTAGGTCCCATGTGCACAGTTACTATAGTGTTTAGCACATATATCCTATTAACTTGGTGTTAAGTGCTGGACATGTATTAAAGCATTTTCTATATGACCCAATTCAAGTGTATATTTAATTAACAGAAATTCTCTTTTTTTTTCTATAATTTCCACTTAACAGGGTTAAAACATCTGAAAAAAAGGTGTGATTCATCTGGTTGTACTGAATTTGCAAATTCTGAGGTAAAGATAAACCTGAATCAATGGTCACAAGACTTCCAAAGTCAAGGGACTTTTACCTCTTGATAAGAGAGGGGTTTATCACTTCCAAAGTCAAGGGACTTTTACTTCTTGATAAGAGAGGGGTTTATTTTCTATGTTCAGAAGGAATAACAAACCACTGTCTAACACTTTCTTGCTGTTGAAGACTGTTGGGATTTGGATTTTAATTTCTGTTTTACAATTAACTTCATCTCATGCAAATGACTAAACTCCTGGCACATAAATCTTTTCTGGATTAGCATTGCTGTGTATGATAAAAATGACACAGAAGAGATTAATCAATATTGATAAGTAAGCAAATGTGATGTTTTCTTCCACACCTTTGCATGAGTTGCAGCTGAAGCACTGGGTGTTAAATCAGTGATTTTGTCATCCTGAATGCATAAAATAATCCTTTTATGAAAGTAGCTAAAGTAATCAGTTCAGTAGTTCAGCAGTGTATAGTCTTCCCTAGTGATAAGGGTCTGTCAACACTTTAACCCTTTTTTCTCTTTTTATCCACAGATTGTATAACCTCAGAACTAAAAAATGCCCTTGTGGAAAATCATGATGGGTGAAAAGAAAAAAGAAAAAAAAGCATTCTCAGAGAAAATGTTATTTTTCATGTTTATATGAGTGTTTATATTTCTCAGTAGTATGTGTTCTTCATACCATGTGTGCTACAGTCTCAGTAGATGTAGGTAAGGTGTGGACAGAGAAGCAAACCTAAATTTGAAACGTTCCTGACTATTTTTCCTTTTAAATTATAGTTTGATTTTATTGTACACCAGCATTTTTGCTAACTGTTGGCTAGTTTAGTATTGTATGAAAAACCTTCTCATTTTTATTAGGGGGAAGCAGTTTAAATTAGATGGCTCAAGATGCATTGCTACTCTACTCAAAGAGAGGGTAGTGCCACAAAACAATGGTGTGAGAGGAGTGAATGCTTATCAAGAGAAAGTTTACTTTTGGCATTAAGAATTAATTTAGCTGAATTGGTGCAGTGAAAATAGTAAACACAATCCCCCTCACTGTTGTTTGTCAGGGTGTATTATATCATCCTGGATTGCTTTGTCAATAATCTGCCTGGCTTGCAAGCCATAAATCTAAGATTGCCAGGATGAGTGACAGGCTGGAGATAGCTGATAATTCTAAGGAATTGGAGGTGTAAAATCTTTAAGGACCATGTCTACAGTATAAATGCAAGGGTATCTCCACATCACTCTGTACTTACAAAGGCAACAGCATTTTTAATGGCAGCCTGTCTGTCCATCAAGTTTGCTACAGGAGGATTTATCCCTCTTTCACTCCTTATCTTCCATGGCTGTGTTTATTTCTAAACCAGCTGCAGAATAAATTGTCTCTTGTCTTCACCTCCTACACTGAGTACAATGATATGTTCTTAAACTGTGGTGGTTTTCAGGCGTCACTTTTTCATAAATTTCTAATTTTTTTTGTATATGTGTACACTCAGGTTTTTCCATTTAGACACAGTTAACACAGGTTGTTTGCTTTCTTCTCCTCTTTTATGGTACTTCTCTCCAGGTTCATAAATCTGTTCTGTATTGCTAAGGTGTTTGAAATACAGAAGGGAAGACATAATGGAACTAGTTCAGGTGATTAATATGATGTGGATGTAATATGGCAAAAACTATTCTTTTGTATAACACAAAATATATTCAGAAAAGTGACTGTAAAGATATCCTGACATTTCATGTTTGTTGTGTCTTTCTCACAAGCAGGTCCTTTGTAAATAATTTTTTTCCTAGCTGTCAGCTTTGTGAATTGAATCTGAAAGTCAAGTTGCATAGCTGGTGGCCATGAAGTCATATTAAATGTGCCAGATTTGGTTAATTAGTCTATTGATTATGGCACAAGTGACAGTGTTAACATGCTCTCTCTTGTTTTTGTGTTCTGATAAGTATTTTATAATCATACGACTACCGAGATCACAAGGATGTTTTAAATAGGATGTCATTTGCAAAATCACTTTTATAATGGCAGCTAGTGTGCACACTGACCTAGAGAGAGTTCAAATATCTCTAATACCTGCTTAAAAAATAAAGAAATAAAAAAAAAATTAAAAGAGCAACTGTTTGGAAAATGTTGGTTACATTACTTTTTGTGTTGCCAGATATACAATGTTTTTGATCCATTGGTTCTAGTTCAGATGAAAATTAGAAATTGAATTATCAAAACATGAAGAGAAGGATATTATCAAAAATGCTTAGTCTAATCACGAGTAAACATTCTATGATGAAATTTTTATTTGCAGATATCACCAAAATTCAACAATTTACAGGGTTTTGCTTACTTTTTACTTTAAAGCTTTGAAAGGACTCTCAGAAAAAAAAAAGAACAGTGCATTTTAGCAGCAATATTAAATTATACCTGTTTGTTAAATTTATTTGGCAAAGGTACGCTAATCATTAATTATATCTCTGTTTCATCTTAACACTCATACTTCTATGAACAGCTGTGTATATTTTCCTCTCTGTTCTTTTATTCAAATGAAAAATAGAATCTCTCAATAAACTCCTTATTTACAATTTCCAGAGCGAGAATCAAAAAATTACTTGATAATTATTGAGTGTTTATGTCAAAATCCTATTAGCCAGACATACAGACAGAGGTGAGTCTTTTATTTCTGCTGAAATTCATTACTGAACTCTGTGGTCAGAATTTAATTCTGAAAAAAAATAGTCATGAATTCACAGGATGTAGAGACTACAGTTAGATGAAACCTCAGATCCAATATAAGTTGTAACAAGCAGACAAAAAAGCAATCCTGTCCTCCCATTGCTCCTGATTTCCATCTCCCTACCATGTCGGCTCTTCCAAAGATGCTTTGCAATCTTATAGTGAACTGGACTGACGAATAACATGAATTAGCATGGTGGTCTCTCTTGCTGCTCTTCAATTTTATTAGTGGTATAATATTATAATAGTGCATTGAATAATAATAACAGTAACAATAACAATGACAATAATAGCAGTTATAATAATAGTTGTAATAATAGCATCTGGGGAAGTTTTTATTCATTTTTTGTTTTGCTTTCACACAGAATAATTTACTTACCTAGTTGAGCAAGTTGCCATAAAAACCCATGTACCTGACAAAAGGAATAGGATATGAAAAGGTGATAGTTCAGACAGAAACAGGGCCAAAGGCAAAGCTGTATCTTTTGAAGTGGTCTAACTTTGGTTTCAATTGCTTATTGAATTGCATTCTAAAATTCCCATCTCTCACTCCTGTATTCTAATTATATTATTTGAGGTTACCGGTAGCTAGAGTGGGAATAGTTGTCTTTTATACCTATATTTCATGGAGAATGAAAGGTATTTATCACAGAGACAGTATACTTGAAGTCCTGTATCAGTAGCACACTGAATACCAGTGTTTGATTTCATACCACTCAACCATTTAATCAGTGGTTCTGGTATGATGTATTGATATCATCATGAAAACAATACCAATAGCAAGTAGCACAATTTAGTTAAACATTATTGAGAAGCGTTTTGAAAGGTAAGGTGCTGTATCTGTAAATCACACCTGAAGTGTAATAGATGCAGATTCAGAAAAAAGTTTATTTACCACAGTTCAGCTACTCATATAGAACAGCAGGTTAACTATTGCTTTGTAATAGTACATATCTTTCATAATGCATACTGGAATGAAACACAGTAGTAACCTCATTAGAAGAGGAAGTATTTATAGCTGGGATATATTTATACTTATTGTCTTTAAGGTGTATGCTTACGAGAATATACAGGCAGATATAGAAAATTGACATAACATCTAAGGCATTTAGCATCCCTCCCTTTAAGGTCATAGATACAGTTAGGAAGGAGAATAACTTTTTCTCAAGATCTAATTTTATTTAGATTGACCCTTGAAGAGCCAACAGCCTATTTGTTGACACCCTCACCTTTTTTGTTGGTGGTGGTTTTTGTTTTTGTTTTTGTTTTTGTTTTTTTGTAACCGGTATTCACCCTCATTTAAAAGTGAATTTTCTATACCAAAACTACTATATTCCTAGTGAGCTGAGCTTAGTCCCAGCAAACCATTCAGCAGTGTTAGTTGCTTGCAATTCTTTACCATAACTTTTTATAGTTATTTCCTCTTCTCAGCTGTTGCATTTGACCTCCATCTGTCTGTCTGCAGAGGTATGTGCATTGTGCAGCATCTGACACTCCTTTTCTTCAGAAGAATTTTTTGTTGTCTCTGCTGTGTGCCAGGACCTCCTCTTGACATTGTGACAATGAGTATAAGTCACATTCTTAAGCGCAATGATGTCTTGTCTTCAGATCACATCTCTTACTTCGTCTCCCCACTCATGATGCACCATGTAATACAGGTGAACTGTTCACAAGAATCATTGAAGTTAAATATTAGAGCTTCACAAAACTTTATAAAGCCATGATTGTAAATGTAGAATGCATAACCACATCTGTTACAAATAATACAGTTTAGGGTTTACACTGTAAGTATCTCCTGATCCTACAACAATAAAATAAGATTGTTATTCATTCAAAATATGCCCTGTATTTTATCCAACTTCTGATTAATAACATGATCATTCATTAAATTACATAAGATATACTCTACAAAAGAATGTGATAAAAATTCTTGATAAAGGCTTTTCAGACCAGTGTCCAGCTTAGGTGCTTATGGTAATATAGGGGATATATGGTTTAACCACACTAAAATGTTGGGGAACAATACCAGAGTCATAACAGGATTGTATGTGTGTTAGTGTGCAGATATCATCAACTTCCCAACACCCAGAACTGCCTTCAGATGTACTGGGCTTCTGGGGCAAAGTATGGATTATTTTTCCTCTTTATGTCCAGAAATACAGAGTGCTCACACAGAGTTTTCACAGACCTTGAACTATGTGCACAAGTCTCCAAATTCAGATAATGGCTGAGATATTACACACATAATTTTCCCTGCACATGTGGATCTATAGAAAATGTTTTCGACCTATGTTTTCACTTCAGTCAAAATGTAACAGATGACAGAGTTAAAAAAAAAACAAACCTGTAAAAATGGCTACTCTATGATTTATAGGAAGAAAGACAATGGTCATTGAGATAAAACTTCTTTATAACAATTTTTATGTGAAATAAATTCAACTAGCTGAAGAAGTCTTTTGTGAGACATTTGACTCCAAAGCAGAACAACCATCATCAGTCTAAGCAGGGGAAGCTCCAGATGAGGGTATTTATGTGTACCTGAGATCCAGATACAAGATGGATTTGCAATTACATGTCTTTGAGCAGGAAAGCTATTAACAAGATTGTTCTCCGTCGAGGACATTCTATAACCAGATGGCCTATAACAAGATAATCTCACATGAGATATAAACTCAACATTTGTTCCATGACGAAACAGGCCAAAAAAGTAATAAAATACTGAGGAAAAAGTGTGAACTGATCAGTTTAGGAGCACTGGATTAAAGCAAATTCCAACCTGCTTTGTACTTGAGTATTTGCGCTTTTGGTTTCTTCCTGTGCTCATTGCTCTGACACACCTTCAGAGGGTGGCAGTTTGGAGGTAATCCCATTATTAACTAGAAAATGGAGACAAAATACTAGGCTTGCAAGATGATAATGTTTGGAAACTGTACATAAAGTTTAGTGGTCAAAAATATACCCTTGATGTAAATTTTGTATGTACTTTCAAACAATACAATTTTTATTGGCTGAAGCAGTGGTTTAAGGATATAACTGCTTAGGTACCAGATTCTGCCACTGCATTAATTTTGAGAGCCAAATATCTATTGTATGCTTATCACAAAAGTTCCTATAGTAGAAGTTATCTAATTGCAAATGGTGGGAAAACAAGGAACCTGAAAACTGCATTATAGATTAATATTCTGTGACTTTTCTAAAAAAAGAAAAAAGTAATTACAATGTCACAATGATGTTCAGCATCTGATGCTTCAGAAAGAAATAAGGAAATAAAACCTCTGATATGGTTATCACACAGTGGATTTTTATCTGTTTGGATTTCATTAGAAAAATGCTTTGAAAACATTAAGAGAACCAATCATTCAAAGAGCCAAAAGAGGTAGTTAATAATTGATTCCGTGACGGAAAGAATTCAAGTGCCCTGCCCAAGTCTGTGGAAGGAGTCAGTCAGAACCAGAGTTGTAGGAATCAGAATTTCCTATTTCTCAAGCTGGTTTGGTTTTTTCCTATTAAAAATTGAATTGTATTCCCTTTCTCAGCAGGTAGTCAGTTTGTCGTAGACCTGAATATTGGTGACCCTTGTAATTTTATTCTAATGATAATGCTCATAGAAATAATCCTTTAGAAATCAGTATTTGCCACAATGATATCCTGTAGCAGAGAATGCCAAAGATGAATGAGGTCTTTATATAAGTCAATATGAGAGTAATGAGGCGCTATCACTTCTCACATGAAAGCTCTTTATTTCAGGAAATACCACTTTATGTTACTGCAACTGCAACTACTACACAATATCTTTCTTTTCCTGGCAAAACCCACATTAATAGCTCAATCTGATTTTTTTATTTTCTTTTTCACCTTTTGCTAAGACTGAATACCATGGCTCTGGTCAATCACATGGCAGAGAACACCATTGTTAAAGCAACAGGTATGTGTCGAGCAATATTCATTACAAAATAATTTTAGGAATATGTAGACAAGTTAACTGAATCTATTGGCCTTTTGTTGGGTGCTGATATCCACATGCAAATTTAGGATTTAAATATGGTGCGTCTGAAGGGTGACTTGTAAGGCAAGGAGGAGGAAGTATTCTTCCTTTGGCACAGCTCATAGGAGTGGGTGTTTCTTCACTGTCCCCTGTGAAGACCACGTCTCACAGCAGTATGAAGATATGAGGCTGAAAAGAGCAAATAAAAGGCAAAGCTGGTCAATTACAGCGCAGGGCAGGGGTAAATCCCCAAAACCCAAGCATGATGACCCTAACAAATGGAGAAACAAAAATTTCATAGTGGGACAATTATTGTGCTGGAAAACATTTTGACAAAATTTAAATGTTCTTTGTAAATATGCAGTTTTTCTGACAGAATCTCATCAGAGTTGCTGCCACTCATCCACCCCCCCAAACATCTTGCTTGGCAGGCCTGGGAGACCCAGGTCACGTCAGGGCTCCCAGCGATTCCAGGCTCTCCGCTGCAGATGTGAAAGGCTTGCAGGAGCTCTGATGGCAGGTACTGCCACGTACCCAGTTGTATGACAGAGAGCCTGGAAGAAGGTTATCAGGCCTCTGAGCAGCATGGGATGCCCCATTCTTTGTGCTGAAGGACTGCATTGGTGGGGTTGGGTTTGGTCTGGGCAGTTTTGTTTATTTTCGTGTTGGTGATTTTTTTCATGATTGGTCATCCATACCTGGGATCTTTTTCTTTTCAGTGCTGAAGTTAGACTCTGCTTTAAGTGCCAGAGTTTCCTGCAGATTTAGAAATCCAGGCTCTGATCCACATTGAACTTCTGCATTTGTTCCCGGGAAAAGCTTCAGTATTAATCTGAGGAAAATCAGGCTCCTACCAAAGTGAGATATGGCTGAATCTCATTACGATGATTAATTTAAGAATATCAGAATGGCAGAGGGAATAGTATTGCTAGCAGGAAAAGATGTTTTCTGGAAGTGCAGTACCTCAGGATGAGAAAGCTATATTGGCCTACCAAGACTAAATATTGATTTTATCACTATGTGTTTGGGTGTGGAAGGAAGCAACTCAACAGTTTTGTTGTTGTTATATTCTATATTTTATGTTTAGTTTTTTTTAAAACCTTGGCATTGTGTCCAGAAACCATGAAGGGTAGACACCTAAGAGCAAGAGGTTCAGTATGTTGATCTTTCCAGGTTACTTTTGTTCTTAAGTCTGTTGTTGGGTCAGAATGGGGAAGTTACGAGCTGCCGGGATGAGTTACAAAATTTTCACCTGTAAAAGTCAAGACTCCGTTTTCAATTGTAAGCTCAGAACAAACAAGAGATAGGTGTTCCATCTTGGATTTGGCCATGGCTCAGAGCTTGTTGCCTTTAATTCAGCAGTACAACAGTGAGATTGACTTGGTCATAGAGCCTGTTCAACACTGTATACTCTATTTTCTTGGTTTCTTCCTCAATCAATAATAAATCCAAGAAATACAGGGAAACATATAAATAGTGCCAAGTATGAGGCAGATAGAACTTCATTGAATGCAAAATTATTCTAGTTTCAATATGTCTTTCTTTCATGCTATTCTTTTCCCCTCACCTTGCCAGCCATCTGATTCTCCTACACATAATATGTCTTCACAGCTGATACAAGGCTCTAGTGACTCCTACTGAAGTGAATAAATATTGAAAATGGCCTGATACTGGTCTCAGATCCCTGCTACTCTGTCACCCATTAGAGATTCCCAATATTGAGTAGGATTTTTACCAATGGGTTTCTGCAGCATATGTAAAAAGACCTTCTAGTGTCTCCATGTAGATATGAAGACGAAAGACACTAGACAATCTTGATAGTCCTCAGTTATTTGTTCACAGCCAAATCACTCTCAGTAAACCAGCATTCCAGGCAGAAATAGTGCTACCAGTGACACGCAGCAGCTCTGTTGAAATTATCATTTATGAAATGATCGGGTTATGGATATGGTCCCTAGAGGTTTATGAACTTTTCCTGGAGGATTGTTAAAGCCTTGATTTATCCTTGTCATGTCCTTGTCTTTGAGGGATGTCTGAGAAGATATCTCTCCTAAAGGAATGCTCACAGATTAATTAAGGAGCAAGAAGTTGCAGCTGCACGATATTTTGGGAAGTAAAAAGACAGCCACTTTTTTTTCCAGATATGTTCACTTTGCCTACATACATGGGGACTATGCACAGCTAGACTGCTTGTACAAGAGACTACTTATATGAGGAGACCCATGCTTAAACATCCTCCAGCCTATTTCCCTGGCATCAAGCATGGTATTTACATGTCAGTGAATTCCTGTTATTTTAATCTACAAATTTTGTGAGATGAGTGCATCTTTTCTTACATCTGCAAAACAAAAAGAGCCTGTGCTTGAAATATTAGTAGGAGTGTTAATATAAATATTTAGTTGCTCTAGCAGAACCATGTGGAAAATCTTGCACAATGCCTGTCTAATGCTGGCTCCGGGGGCCTGCTCGAGGCCACTCAGCGTTAGTCTGGGAGTGACCCTGGTTTCCTGGGGGCTGCCAGTTGCAGTTTCACCAAACACAGGGCGTCCTCTGGCAGCTCTTTTAGTGCTGGCTCCTCTGGTAAGAGGGAGCCCCGGGCTGATGTCGCTGGTGCAGGCAAGAATAAAGGCCAGAGAGAAGGGCCCTGGTGTGATTTCCAGCTCTTTTATTTCCCGGGAAGAAGCAGCAGGAAAGGCAGGAGAGGGTCCGGGGTCTGGGAGAGGTGGCACAAGGATCAGGAAGAGCTGGAGGCTTCAGGGACCAGAGACGACAGGCCAGTGGACAGCAGCGGATTTATCAGGATACAAGCAGGGGAGAGTAACCAATTGGGGTACAAGGATTTACATGTAACCAATCGAGAACAGAACATCAATGAAGTTTCTAGAGCTTAACCTTACAGAGAACATTAGGTAATACCATAATTAACCAATAAACTGAAACATGGTAATGAAGTTGTGAGGGATGCTGGGAGTGAGCCAGAAAGCTCACCCTGACCAGGGAGCGTGACTCAGACAATGGCAGCCTCAGGCTGAATCCACCAGTCTTGAGCCTGTGGGGCTGTGGTTTTTGCCACATATACCACCACACCTGCCTATGTTTTGACTGGCTCTAGCTAATGTTATTAGTCTCCCACATACATGAGCATTAAATTAATTTATTGATATTTAAAATTATTTGTCATCTACAGAAATTTGTCATTAATGAAATCAGGAAGGAAAATATAAAGGAGCAACAGAATGATGCCAGCACTGGTTTTTTTCTTTTTCTTTTCTTCCAGTGGCAAATTTCAAAACTTGTTGAGTCTCCTCATGCACGTTTCAGCTTCTCTCTTCTGTTTATCCTGTGTCATGGTTTAAGTCCAGCCAAAAATCAAGCCCCACACAACCATTCACTCACTCTCACATCAACAGGATCAGGGAGTCAATTGAAAGGGAGGGAATTGGAAGCTAGAAAATTTGTGGCTGAGTTTTTGTCCCATGGTTGGTACTTCTGCCATCCCATCCCACAACTCCTTTCTAGGTCTGAACTCATGTTTTTCTCCCTTACTTGGAAACTATTCTTTTTCTTGGATGTTCAGCATTTTCAGTGCATCACTAAGTCTTCCACCAAATACCCAGAAGAACCTAAGTACAACTGTGTAGTCACTATTTGAACTGGACATCCCTGTCAATTTCTTCATGCTGCCTGTAATCCTCTTCTGCACTGCAGCTGAGCAGTGCATACTTTTTACAAACGGGGCACAGACTGAAGGAAGGGTGGGACAGGAAAAGTAGAGTCTGGATCCAAGTGGACAGAAAAAAGTGAATCAGAGATTTACAGAATCTTTTCTTTTTGTTTCTTTTGCTAGGATTTGCAAAGGATATATTTCTCTAAGGATATATTTCTATATATATTTCTATTCTCTAAGGATATATTTTCTATAAGGATATATTTCTCTAAGCAGAGTGGAAGTGAAATACAAAAACTTTCTGCCAGCAAATTTCCTGATGGATGTCCAGGAGAAAGATCTGAACTTCTCAGCTTTATATGATATGACTCTGCATGATCTAAGACAGTGAAAGTGAAAATTTAAGGGCAAATTTACAGCTGAAAAACCAAAATATTTGGTTTTCCTTACAGAGTGGTCCCTGAAGAATATAATACAGGGAGTCATGGGCAGTTTACCAATAGCTGTGATATGTATCTCTCTGACATTTAGATTAAAAAAAAAAAGTAAATGGTTCTCCCTTAAAATAAAACAATAAATAATACCCAACAAAAAACAACCAAACACAAAAAAACTGCCTTCCTGAGGACCAAAGAGGAGAAAGTCAGAGAAGCTTGCTGGCTTGAATGGTTGGTTGTTTATTTCCTGATGGCAAACCATACCCTAAGTAAAGGTTATTTAGTCCCCAGAAAGAAAAGATCAGATAGTCTTTTGTACTCCACTATGATGCCAGAGTTTAGCAATTTCTTTTTCTTCTTTGAGAAATAGCAAAACGTTTAGAATGAAAATGCACTTTCTTACCACTCTACATACCAAACACTTGAGCTTGCAGACTTACATGCACTGAGTAATTTCCTGGAAACTATGCAATTTTATCTTCTTGGCACTGTGAGATCTAGAGAAATTTTAACTAGCCAGTATGCTCATGTGTAACACCACATTTCAAGTGTTCACTGAACATAGCAAGGTGCCATACTTTGGTGACAACTTTTCTTTCAGTGGCCATACAGCCTCACTAGACATGGTGTATCAGAAATTGTTGTTGAGGGTGTACAGAGTAAGAATTTGCAATGTTATTGTTCCCTCTTCAACCTCTCTTTGCTCACCAAGATATTATATTCACACTATAAAAAATATTTCCAGTTAGATATTTGAATTGGTTAGTCCTATTTCTTGAAGAAGTCTTGATCATTTCTCTGAAGTAAGGTGAAGCTGAATATCCTCTCCAGTTACTGTCAGCAGGATCTGTATGCAGTAGGGTTTCATTTTAATTGCTCCTCAGTGTTTTTTTATTAAGTTGTTTCTGTAGCAATCTTAGAATGAGGGTGTGAAGAAAATTTTCCCCAGTACACTTTGAATGGTTTCATAAATCAAAATTTGTATAGCTATGAAAATGAGAAAGAATGAAAGTATGAAAGCATGAAAATAATTTACAACAAGTTGAAGTGATAACACTGTTTATATACGAATAGTTACACCACTAAATGTATTAAGCTGACAGCAACATCTTTCTTCTATCAGGTGCATACAAAATTGTAATTTAGATTCCAAGAGATCTCTGTGGGTCAATCGGTGCAACCTTCTTCTCAAATGAGAGTCAACTTAGATCAGTTTGCTGAGGGACTTGTCCAATCATGTTTTGATTAGTGCAAAGAATGGAAATTCACTAGCCTCTCTGCACAGCCTTATGTTTAAATTAGCATTTCATTTTACATTCAGGAATGTGCTTTTGAAACATAACAGTTAACCGTCCCAAATTTCTTTGATCAGATTTGTTTCGTGAAGTGGTCTTGGGGGCACAGACTGGATTCCTATTTCACTGCAAATGAAATGGAAAACAGGCTTCAGGAGAACATCTAAATCATTCCCCTCACTAACATTTTCAATACACAAGTACAAACTCGAAGTAGTCCAGATTGCTAATCTTAACTAGAGCCCTCAAAACACACATCATGTCCATCTTTGATCCCCAGCAACAGGCATTTGACATTATAGATCCTTCTCTGTGGTGCCACTTCTAACAATATAGACTAATTCCTGTACTATATTTGGGGGGAAAACAATATTATGGGTCAAATGCCACTACCGAATTTGGTACTTCAATTGTTCTGAATCTATGAGTCATCGTTACACTGAAAAATCTGTGTCTTTTTAAAGCAAATAAGTAGTATGCCATTTATTTTCTTAGCTGGAAATTAAGACATATGCAAAGTCATGTAACAAGTCATGTACAGTACCGGAGTTTTATTATCCAGGTTCCTTTATCTCTAGATTTATCCTTTCTATGCAACAGTACAAAGAACTCTTTAAGTATTTTAATTTTCTCATGCACTTAAAGAAAAATAATATCATGCACATGCCTACCATTTCTACATCTGTTGATATTAAGTCTGGTAGGTTTTGGGATTTTTTAAATTTTCATTATGCTTATAAGTGTGTAATGAAAAACAGAAATTCTTTTTGGAGAGAAGGTTTCTGTTGCCTCCAAATTCCCAGAAATCTCAACACTGTTTGCTCCATGGTGTTTTTTTTTTCTGTGTAGCAGATTAACATGGATGTGAAGAGTCATTATACGAGGAAGCTATGCCATCACTACTACTTTGAATCATGAAGGTCTTTTTTTTCAGAGGGTCAAAGGTTTTTGGACTGGGATGAGATGCTTTCAGGCAGAATGATGTCTCAGGCTATGCTACTGAGAGTCAAGAGAGTCTCCCTTAGATGTCTTAAGGCATTGAATCATACACTGGTTTGAGATGGAAGGGGACCTTGAACAACATCTCGTTCTAACCCCCCTGCCATGGGCAAGGACACCCTCAACTGGACCAGGTTGCTCAGAGCTCCAATGAACCTGGCTGTGAACAATTCAGGTTCACTGGGCAACCTGTATCAGTGCCTCACCTCCTTCACAGTAAAGAATTTCTTCTTAATATCTTATTTAACCTACTCTCTTTCAGTTTTAAGCCATTGCCCCTTGTCCCGTCACTGCCTGCTCTTGACCCATCATTCCTCTAAGTTCCCTTCAGATGCTGGAAGGCTGCAATTAGGTATGACTGAAGCCTTCTCTTTTCCAGGCTGAACAATTCCAATTCTCTTAGCCTTTCCTCACACGAGAGGTGCTCCGTTGCTCTCATCAACTTAGTGGCCTCCTCTGGACTTGCTCCAACAAGTCCATGTCCTTCCTGTGCTGGGGACCCCAGAGCTGGAGGCAGCACTGCAAGTGGGATTTCCCCAGAGCAGAGCAGAGGGGCAGAATCCCCTCCCTCCCCTGCTGCCCATGGTGCTTTGAATGCAGCCCAGAACACATTTGGCTTTCTGAGCTGCAAGTGCACATGGCTTGGGCATGTCCAGCCTCTCACCCCAAGTCGTTCTGGTCAGGGCTGCTCTCAATCTGCTCATCCTCCAGATCATCCTAGGGGTTGCTCTGACTCAGGTGCAGCACTTTGCACTTGGCCTTCTTAAACTTCATGAGATTCCGATGCAACACTTCTTGAGCCTGTCTGGGTCCCACTGGATGGCATCCTGTCCTTCAGGAGTGTTAACAGCCCCACTCAGCTTGGTGTCATCTGCAAACTTGCTGAGGGTGCACGTGATCATTCTATGTCATTGATGAAGATACTAAATAACACTTGTCCCAGTACTGACCCTGATCAGGGACACCACTCATTGCTGATGTTCACTGGGACTCTGAGCCCTTATCAACTAAACATGGATGTGACCATTCACTCAATTGCTAATTCATGTAACCCTCTACTCATCAAATCCATCAGTCTCCAATAACTGACACCTGTAGCCCTTCCCTTGCCCACTGATACAGTCACCCCATCATAGAATACCACTAGTTTGCTCAGGCAGGACCTTCCCTTCATGTAGCTGTGCTGGCTCTCTTGAATTACTTCCCTGTCCTCCATGTGTCTTAGCAGAGCTTCTAGGAGGATCTGTTCCATGATCTTCCCAGGCACAGAGCTAAGGCTAATAAGCTGACAGTTTCCAGGGCCATCCTTTCTTCCCTTTTTAAAGATGGATACTATGTTTCTCTTTTTCCAGTCATCCAGGACTTCCCCTGAGTGCCAAGACTTTTTGAATATCATGAAGAACTATATCAGCCCATTCCTTTGGGATGCTGGGATGCATCTCTTTGGGTCCCATAAACATGTGTACATTCAGGTTCCTCAGGTGGTCACAAAAAGTGATTTTCCATCACAGTGGGAGGGAGTTTTCTCTCCCACTCCTCATTCTGCTGTCCATCCAATCATGACGTGTGGGAAGAAAGGTTGCCATTGAAGACTTGGGTAAAAATGTTGTCAAATACCCCAACCTTCTCCTTGTCTTGCTACCTGTACACCAGCATTGTTTATCAGAAGGGGTACACCTTCTTTGACCTTCCTTTTCTGATTGATGTACCTGTTGAAGCCCTTCCTGTTATTTCACATCCTGTTAGGTTTAGTTCCAGTTTTGCCTTGGCCTTCCTCAACCTAAACAATTGTACTTCTTTACTATACTCTTCCCAGGTTACCTGTCCTACTTTCCACTACCTATGCATTTGCTTCTTGTCGTTTATTTTGACCAGTAGTTCCCTACTCAGCCATTCTCATCTCTTGTCTCCCTTGCCTGATATCTTGCTCCTAGGGACCACTAACTCCTGCACCTTGCAGAAGACTTCTTTAAACAACTGACAACTCTGTTGCATTCCCTTGTCCCCAAGGCAGTCTCCCAGGGAACTCTACTGACAGTCTCCCTGAAGAGCTGAGAGTATGCCGTCCTAAAGTTCAGGAGACTGATTTTACTCCTTTCCTGACCTATTTTCCTCAAGACTGCAAATACTACCAGTGCATTATCACTGCAACCTAGACTACATTTGCTCACTTACGTTGGTGATCATCAAGTCTAGTATTATATTTCCTCAGGTAGGAAATATCACCTGTCTTAGTAAGTTATCTGCTGTGCATTCCAGGAGTCTCCTGGATTGCCTATGACTTGCTGTGCTGTTTTCCCAGCAGATCTCATGGTGGTTGAAGTACTTCAGTAGGGCAGGAGCCTGTGAGCACAATGCCTTCTACAGATGGAACAAGACTTCATCAACCAAGTCCCTGTGATCAGGCAGCCTGTAGTAGACTCCAATCACAAAGTTCCCTTTGTTGCCTTGGTCTCTGATTTTTGCCCACATATCTTCTACCTTCTCATGGCTGTTGTTCAGAGACAGCTCTCCGCACATAATCCCCAAAATTAAGTAGAGGGCAACCGCTTCCCGTCTCCTTCCTTTCCAATCTCTTCTGAACAGCCAGTAGCTGACAATAGCCACGTTTCGGTCTTGGGACTCATTCCACCAAGTTTCAGTAATGGCAGCAAGGTCATAATTTTCTATCAGCATGGTGGCTTGCAAATCCTCCTGTTTGTTGCCCATGCTCGGTACATTGGTGTAAAAGGCACCTCATCTGGACTGTTGGCCCTATCACCTTCCTACTGGAACACTCCTTAATACCTTGGCGATATTTCCCTGGTGTTTCCCTGTTGGCTTCCATTATTTCAGAATTCCCTGGCTCATCTCTGTAAGACCACAGGTATGCTCCAGTGTGTTTAATAGCTCTTAGAATCACCTTCAGAGGGGCCTCGCTCACACCTTGTCCCACTAACCTTTTCATGCCATCCCATAGCTTGCCAGCAATAAGCCTGATATAATTTCCTTTTTCCCTCACATCTGTTTTAAAACTCTGCCAACGAGACCCACTAGTTCCCAGACAAAGACTGTCCTCCCTCACCGGGAAAAGTGAGTGCCCATCTGATGCCAACATGCTTGATGCTGCATAGGTCACAACATTGTCAAAAATCCACAGAATTTTGGAGGTGGCACCAGCTGCAGAGCCACGTATTAATAAACTTGGCCTGTCTGTGTCTTTCAATATTGCTGCTTTCGACTGTAAGTATGGAGAAGCAAATAACTTGTGCCCCAGAATCCCATACTAAACCTCCCAAAGCTCTGAATGGGCTCAGTTTGATCCCACTCAGACTACATATTGCCATTTCCACATCCCCTACAGAGGCAATCAGTAGTGGGTAGTAGTCTGTGGGTCACATCAGGCTTGGAAGTTATTTGGTCACATCCTTAACCTGAGCCTCAGGGAGGCAGCAGACCTCCCTATGGATTGGGCCCGCTTGGCATATCAGGCCAACTTCTCTTCCTCTTCGAAGGGAGTCTCCTACGACGAAGTCCCATCTTTTCTCCTTCTCAAAAGCAGTTGTAGTATGGTGGGTTGACCTTACTGATTGTGATTGTTGTGACACCTCTGGCATGACAGGGCCTTCAACCACTTCCTTCTTTAGGCTGGTACTCCACACACCGACCCTCGTACCTACTCTACAGAGACACCTGAGCTGAGCAAAGAAGGATTTTGCTTGCCTCCCTGAGTATGGACTGTCCTCCACTTGCTTCTTACTGCACAACTGGTACTCACTCCTTGCTGAGGGATGGATAGAGGATCTCCTTGATCTTGTTTTTGATGGCTGCTCCTGTGCCAGGGAGGCCAGACCATGGTCCCATGAGTCTATCCCCCTCTCTGATGCTTCTCAGACTTTCCACTTTGTCTTGCAACTCTGCTACTAGGCTGAGTAGGTCGTCCACCTGGTCACATCTGACACAGTGGCCATCATTGCTACAATACACAGAAAGGCTTAGGCACTCCCTACACCTGAAAACCTGGATGGCCAGATGTATTTTTGCATGTTTTTTATGGGGTTTTGGGAGCTCTGTCTGGCTCACTTCATCTTTTTGTGTGAGTTTAGAGGACTTGGTCCCCGCTGGGTGGACACTATAATTGAGCACTCTCAGCAAGTGTAATGACCAACAACTGAACTGCCTGCCTGTGCTGCAGTACCTTAGCAACCTTCACACTCACCCTGCATGCACAGTCTGCCCCACAAGCTGTCACACCATGCCCTTCTGATGCACACATCCTGTTTGCTTCTCCTGTTCTCTTTGCTCCTGATTGTTCTCACTCGCTGCGGCCATTTAAATTCCCTACACTGCTCTTGGCAATGCTCCCTCCATACCTGATGGGTTTGCAAGCATTTCTGGGTCCTGATGGGGATCACGGCTTAGTCCATGAAAAGAGTGTACATGGTCCCACAACCTGCAGTCTACTAAACAAAAATGTGTGTGATGGCAAATAAATTGGAAGGAAAGAAAATACTCTACAAAATGGTGTGGTGTAGCAGCGTACTTGGCAGAAGCTGCTGCTTTTGAGCTTCAGGATTGGTGGGAAAAAAGCCAAGAAAATGCCCTCTGAACCTTCTCCCTCCAATATCTGAACTCCCCGCCTGAGCTGTGGTGAAACCCCATATTTCCCTTGTGTTACCTGTATCCATATCTTAGGTCCCATATATGGCTATGCCCTGGGAAGCTCTCCCCTTCACTGGTCACTTTGAACCATGTGTCTTCTCATTGGATGTTCCCTGGTCCCACCTCCCTTTAAAAGATCCCTACAGGGCTTCCTCTCTCTCTTTCTTCCGGGTTAATCCAGCCACCTGGATGTCTCCAGACTTCCTCTCTGGACCCTCACAACGCAACACTGGATTTATAATAAAAAGGCTATTATCCCAGAGAAGAGCCCTCTGTGCAGCCTTTCATTCTCGCCGACGCTAGAACATCACGCCTGGGGTAACTCTCATTTCTAGAGGAGCCAGCAGAAATAGGTCATCTGCGGTAGCTAGAACTCTTTACTTTGGGAGAGATGTAAAACCATTGCAACTCGTCCCAGCAGGGATTTTCCTTGCATAAAGGATGCTCTAGCCACCTCAAGAGCTCCCGGTTTCGCATCCTTAGTGTGGCATGTCTCATTACTGTATTGTGTTTTGTGGGGGCTCTTTTGAACCTGCATTGCAAAAGGCGACTTGGATCAATGGGTGTATTTGCTTCAACTCTTTCTAGACGCTGTCATAGATACATCCTTTCAATAATCTTTGACTTTGGTAAAAAGGTGATTGTGACAGATAATAATGAAAAGCAAAGCAACATCCGTTTGAGCCTGAAAGTTTAAGTTCCGTACTAGAGACAAAAGATCAAGTCACTCACCTCCAGTAGAGTTGCATAGTTTTAAGAGCAAATACAATATTTTTACTGCACCAGATAGTATTGAATTAGTAAACCAAAGGGGGCATAAGGCGGCAGAAAAGATAAAATAAAAAAAGAAAAAACAAACTAAACTAAAAATGAGATGGTGGTGACACTAGTGATACTTAATCTGAAAAGACAAAGTGGATAACAGGACAATAACAGTTAAAATAGAAGTAAAAAAATAATAGAAAATTTTCTTTTCAACAGAAAACTTAAGTCCTTTTAATGTTAAAGGAAAATACACATGCAATGAGAGCAAATACTTCTTTTGAAAACAGGGCAATTTGAGGAAAAGTGCTAAAGCCTGGAATGCTCTCGAGGTAGCAACAGTGTTTTTATGCGTGCAGGATCCCTGCCGGGATGAGCTGTATAACTCTCCCAAAGGACAGAGTCCTAGCTAGCGCAGATAACCTGTTTCTGCTGGCTCCTCTAGGGTGAGAGTTTCCCCAGGCGCGGTGTGGTAGCGTAGACGAGAACAAAAGGCTAGACAGAAGGCCCTTCTCCAGGATAACAACCATTTATTGTAAATCCAGTGTTGCTTTGTGAGGGTCCAGAGTTATCCACATGGCTGAGTAACCCAGAAGAAAGAGCAAGGAAGAAGCCCTGCAGGGCTCTTTTAAAGGGAGATGGGATCAGGAAACACCCAACGGGGAACGGTGATGCTGGCAGTGTGCAGAAGGAAGAGCCAGAGACAGCTGTGTTCAGGTTCAAAGGAAAGGAAGGAAGGGGCACAAGACCCACCTTCTTTATATTTTATATCCATTTGGAAATCATTACTCATTGGAGGAAATCAGTTCTTCCTCCCTTAACTACAGTGGTCAAAGGAAATGTCCATCAAAGTTCTGTGTCCATGAGAAAGGAATGTAAGTGATAAGATAGAGTTACAATAACATGGCTATGTTTACAGAAAGTAACCTTATGAAAACTAGCTACTAGGGAATAACAATTTTCAGCTGCAAAGAGCAAGGCAACAGAACGGCATCGTTCAAAGTGACCAGTGGAGAAGAGCTTTGAAGGACATAGCCATATATGGCATCTGAGATATGGGTACAGGTAACACAAAGGCAATATGGGATTTTACCACAGCTCAGGCAGAGAGTTCAGATATTGGAAAAAGAAGGCTGAGTGAGGGCCTTGCCTGGGCTTTCTTCCCACCAAAACCTGAAGCTCAAAAGCAGCAGCTTCTGCCAAGTGCGCTGTTATATTTGAGTATTAATATATTTTATAAAACAGCTAGTAAAAACAAAGTAGGAAACCCTATATGAAGAGCCCTGTAAAAGAGCCAAATCTGCTATAAAGGTGGAAAATGATAACTAGAATTTTAAGGGTTTGGGGGCAATTATTATGGACTGAAGAGGCAAGTTCTGAGTGGTTCTCTTTTCCAAATAGCATTAATTTTCCTGGGTTCAGCTTTAGCCAGCTGGTCTTCATCCAGGTGCTGATTTTGGCTGGAGCATTGTGAGGATAAATGATATATCCTGTAAAGCATGAAGTAGAATATTTGCATACTCTTTTATATTTCCCAGAGAATTCAAAATATATGGTGGAAAATAATGACAGTATGATGTCAATCAACACACTAAGTGTCAGAAAATCTGCAGCATCACTGACTTTCTTTGTCAAGAGAAGAACTCTTAACATTATGATCCAGTTGGTTCTTTGTTTGTCTGAGTTATTTAGAAATGTCATTTTGTATCTAAATACCAACAGTAATGAACCTCACTAGACTTCCTGATCATCAGATCTAGATGGTGGTTTTCTCAATGAACCTAACAAAAAATTGGATATTACCTGAATATTAGCATCTGACACCCCAGAAAAAGGATCAGTCATCAAAGTATATTTACAGGAGAAATGCAGTGTTGCAGTTTATGGCTCAGTCATCTCTTTGTTCCTCATTTCTTCATTCTTTATTGAATTATATTATTTTCTAAAATATATACAAAGTCTCTTATCAAGAATTAATTATCTGATTCTCAGTGAATATAAACTTGAGCTTAAGACTGTCATTGGTACCACAAGACCGTGTGTTTTCCCATAGGAAATGTTGCTGATATAGTTGTTTACAAGACTTTTTCCTGTGGAATGCATCTGTGTTACAGAGTAGAAATAACTGACTCTAAATCTTTTAATGAATACACGTTTGTGCTGTAAGAGATCCATTTTAAGGACCTGACATAAATCTACCAAGAGAACAGAGTAGTATGCAAAATCCACAGAGGGCAAGTAAACTGGTACATTCTCATTGTTGAGACAGTGGTAGATCAATCTGGACATGCACTTATCCTATAACGCTAGAGTTTTCTCTAAGAAAAACTAAACACTCCATGACAGGTGTCATCAGGATTTTTTTTTTTTTACTATACCTATATATCTTCTGTGAGTCTGTCTTTACTTAGCTAGGGATACCTGGGTTCTATTACTGTGTTTTTCACATGTTCTTCTAAGATTTCCACTGTATTTATAAAGAACATTTTCCTAGAATCAAATAGTTCCCTAAAAATAACACAGTACTTGCCAAAAATCTCCTCTCATCATCCACAGGTTTGAAGGTAATGATGGCAAAGGCATGAAATTTCTGCAAAGCTTCTAGTGAAGTCCTGTATCATCTATACACTTAATAAAATATCTTGTCAATCTTTGTTACAAATTCCAACGTTCAAAATTTTTGTTCAAAAGTTTTGTTCTCAACTGTTGAGTGATTATTCTTTTGAAGTTAAAAAGTCAGTCTGTAGATTGTAAAGTAAATCTAAAGTAAGAATAGGGAAAATTGGGCAAGCAAGTAATCAAGTAGCCATAATGCAATAAGAACTCCAGAGGAGGGAAACTTGATGCCAGCAGAAAGATTCTCTATCCATTACTGAATGCTGTAGAAGTAATACTTTGGAGAGGATGTGTAGACTTCTCTCATATGCTAATTATCCCAATATCCTTTATATGGTATTCTCCAGACACTGCTGCTACATGAAAAGGAAATTATTAATAAAATACTCTGGACTTCCTTAGCTATGATTTATTTGGAAATGTAAGTCAATAACACTCTTTAAATATATTAATTATTAACTAGGGACAATATGCAGTACTAGATTCCTACTGACATGCAGATACAATTTTGGGCACAAAATTCAGTACAAGTTTCTGAGTGCAGTAGATTTGAAATCTATAACAGTAAAATTACTGCTAATAATGGGGATTAGTTCATCCCTAGAATTTTTTAAAACTATTCTTTCAGCAAATGAAAGAAAGAATGATTCTGCAAAGTTATCTATTCACTCACAAAATTACCTTATGTAAAATTTTTCACATGTGCCCTACAGTGAAGCTAGCTGACTCATTTTTTCATGTTTCACTAGTACTGAACTGTTTAATGTAATGTAAATAAGTAACTAGATTAAAGTAAATGTTCCTCCTTTTGTGGAAGGCTTTGTTTATTAACATCTAGTTATGGGAGGTTAAGAATTCAATGGCCAGCCCTTTCCAGATGGGGTTTATTTGTTTCCTTTGTGATAACATGACGACAATTGATATAATTTTTGAGTAATAGACAACGATACAGTTGGTCATAATAGCAAAGGAAGATTTCTGGTAGACTCCAGGGAGGATATGATAGGTACACCAATGGCTCTAATACGGTCTAATGAAAAATATCTCTCCTCTCTCTTAAAATTGTGAGAAAGTACAATACAAATTATTATTCTTGTCATATTACCAGCTTTCTGTTCTTCTTATTAGTACTTTTTGTAAATCATGAGGAAAGATGACAGATTTCATACATTAGTCATGGTAAAATGGTAAATTTCACAATTAGTCATAGGCTATTAGAAAATGATCTAAAAATCTAAAGTAATTTTTATCATTAAGGAGTTGCTTAATAGCAAACTTGAATGCAAGCATGGCATTTCACCTTATAATCAACACTTGATTTTTTAATTTCAATATCAAATACACAGGAAGTTTTTTCAAACACCTCAAATATATATTTCTGAAAATAATTCTTTTTTTGCTATATATGTTGCAGTTTGCAACAGTGTTAGAAGTCTGATTGCTGTATTTATATCTGGTTCTTCACTCTTCACGCTCCTCAACAAAATACATAATATCAAATTTAGGTTTGTTACTTCACTTAAAAACTCCTGAATTTTGCACTTTTGTGTATCATACTAGTATTGAAGTGTCCCTGGAAATTTTTATTCATTTAATGAGTTTACAGAAACAATGTTTTCCTACAGTTAGTGTTACTAGATCATTTACTGTCCAATCTGTAATTAAGAAGGATGAAAATCTACTGACCTTCAGCATCTTTTCTTAGAGCATCGACTGTGTCAATGGCATACACTGATAGTTGTAACAATATCTTCAGCCTCCTTGTTTACCTTGGACCAGGATGCTGATTTTTTCAGCTCATCTTTCATGACGGTTTGGGTCTGTGGCATCCATTCATGACAACCTTGGTTAGTATCATTATGTGTATTTACACATAATTTTAAGAAACAAAATGCAATTTGGGTTGGTTCATTTTTCAGACAGTGAAGACCTACAAGGACCCAAAGAGTGATCAGACCTTTTCATTCCAGCTGCACAGAGCTTCGTAGGCTGATATAAAGAAAAGAGTAAAGCAAATGTGGGTTACCTAGTTTACCCTATTGTGACAGTCTAAGAATACTCGTTGTTATGTACTTTGTTCTAGTACGTTTCTAAATATTTACAACAACCACACCCTGTTATGTGCTGTTTTATTTCCCAAGTGTTCCTCTTCTTTTTGAAATTATCTTTAGTTTAGTTTGGAAGTATGATATCTAAATGATACTAAAATTGGTCAGATAGAAAGTTTCTAACAAGGTTTTGAGTATTAGAAAGCAGGCACACTTTATAGCAGCGTGCTGGTCACTCGGAGGATCCTTTCTCTAATCAAGTGTCTCATAAGCTAAATGAGTCCCCAGTTCCCGTCTGGTCTTTCTCATTTGGTGTGCTCTGCAGTGCATGATTGCTGATTTCTGATACTTTAAAGTAAATCCAAGATTTGTTTTCCATTTTTGATCAACATGCCTTAAAATGTTGTTGCACTCCCCTATGGGGAACCTCAGGGAGCACTTTTAAAATGGATGGTCTAGAGCCAAATTAAGCCAAACAAGACAAATATTATATTTGCAAACCATTTATGGGTAACAAAAAGGACGTTTCTTTACTAAAGAAGAGTAGAAAAGGCAGAAAAGGAGAAAGGAAAAAGGAAAAGAACAGGAGGTGAGAAAGAAAGAGAGGAGGGACAGAGAGAAAAAGTGGATGTTACCAGCAGAACTTAGGAGTGTGTTGTTGATGTCCAGTTGGCAGGTGGTGTGTGCACATTCCCTGCTGGAGAGGCGGTGGGCAGCCGGACACAAGGTGAGCAGGTGCTCAGGCAGGACGTACACAACCCTGGACAACATCACGGCGGGATTGCAGCAGTGGGCTGGATTGGTGAAGCAGAGTTGGAAGCAGGTGACTCAGGCAGAAACACAGGGAAGAAGACAGGGTGTCAGGCAGGAATATGGGGAGGCAGCACAGGTGAAGGGTGGAGCAGGTGAGGGTGGTGGTAGGGCAGGACCCAGTCTAAACACAAGGCTTGGAGGTCAGCAGGTGTCCAGCCAAGCATCCAGAGACAAGGGAGAATGAGTGAGCAATAGTAAGCAAGGCCAGAAGGGGTGAAACAAGGACAAAAGAGCCAAATGACAAGCTAGAGTCAGGGCCAAAAGACAAAAAGCCCCGACATGTGTGACGCAGTTACTTTTACACCCCCTGGCTCCTCCCAAGGTCTGCTCACTGGCAGGAGAGACCACTGGCCAGTCCAACATTCAGGTGGACAGACTGTTCATTGGTGGAGACCTTTCACCACCCGGTTGGAGAACCCTTCCTGAGTGCACAGTGATGGTCTCCTACTGACTGCCTATTCCACATGCGACGTGAAGTGGCTGTCATGCAAAGTCTCCCCAGAGAGAGGGCTTTCGTTCATCTTCGCCTGGCTGCCTGCTGCATGTAGCACATGTGCAGCCCCTCCCCCACATACCTCTGACAAAATCTTGAGATAGATATCAAAATTAAATTGGTTCCTCGCAGATATCAAAAGGCCTCTTTCTTTCTAGATGGCCCCATGTGCATGTACCACTCCAAAAGCACATTTGGCATCAGTCCAAATGTTAACTCATTTTCCTATGCTCAGTTCCAAAGCTCAAGTGAGTTCAACTAGTTATGCTTTCTGGGACGAAGCATCACAGGGGAGTGTGCCCAATTAGTTTACATCCTGGTGCACAGTCATTGCACACCCAGAGAGTCATTTTCCATCTCAGACAAAGCAGGTCCCATCAGTAAACAACTCTCAATCAGGCCTTTCCAAGCAGTGTCATTTAGATCTGCAAGAATACCTTTCTGTGGCAGTGTGTGGCTGAGGCTAAAACAGCCAAACCTCAGTACCAGTGGAAGAGAGCACAGCACACCACCCTCTGAGACTTTCACTCCAGTTAGGATGACACTTTGTGTTCACCCCATGATCCCTTTCTGCTGCTGTTTGCATAGGTGTTACTATTGGTTAGTTTCCCTGTTACATAATGTTCTGTATATGGTTTGGTTCAAGAAAGTTCGTATCTTCTCAGTTGTTCATTGGCTATATTGTAATTTCTGTACTCCTATTGCTTGTATCCCTTTGTCCCTTTCTGTTTATAAGTCCTACCCTATCCAGAGGCTGAGGTCTTTCCCTGTGGAACCCTCAGCTCATTTCGACCCTCACCGTTCCTGCTCACGGACCCTTCCCTGGACCTTCTCCTGCTTTCCTGGAATCTCCCTGCTGCCCTGCCTGATTAAAAGAGCTGAAATCCACAAAAAGATCCCTCGCTTGGTCTTTACTCTTGCTGCTACGCTGAAGAACACCGGGCTAAGGGCAAACCTGCCAAGCAGAGGAGCTGGCACATTCCAGTGAGGCATCACTGGAACCCTGTGCAGGGGGAAGGTGCTGCAGCTTAACTGCCCGCCCCCCGCACCACCAGGGGAAGCGTGTGCCGGTCGCCATGCGCCCTCAGGCTTGTCCCCAGCCTCCAGCAGAGCACAGCGCATGCGATACACTTCTTCTAAAGTCTGTAAGCAATCATGCTCTGGGGTTCCTTCTACTTGTTGGGAAGATAAGAACATAGCAGGATTAACAATAGAAGTTGTTTTGAGTACAACATCATCTTGCTCCAGCAAGACTACCTGATATTTTATCATCCAGCTAGGAGATAGCCAGTGTCCCCATTTTTGCTCAAGTACCAAATGCACTATATATTGTACATAAACAAGCACTACAAAGCATTACAGAATAATTTCACAAACCCTGAGAAGTGACAGTATTGAATGCCCATTTCAATTTCAACTGAAGCTTATTTTGGAGCATCTACATTTATGAACATCTACTGCCAATAAAAGTAGTGGCTTATATGAATGGGTTATGAAAGAGCATGGAGATATCTAGAGAGCTACTGATGGAGTAAATGTCATTACTGATGGCTCAGATGTCCTGCCATTCAGGGTGTGAATTTCCCTTGTAAGAATTTTAGCACAGATCGGACAATTCCATTGTTATTTGGATAGCACACGTGTATCTTATGATGTGCTGGCACTTCAATACTTAGAGGAAATATTTGATATATTTATAAAGACAAGGTTTTCACTGCAGTGTACCATGATTATATACACCACCCAGGCAGTGCTTGTAGCATCAAAATTCAGTGCTCCCTGGGAAAAAGCAGATTGGCTGTGCCAGTGCTGAACTCTTCACCCGAGCACATACTGCCAAAACGCCGGGTACTTCCATGTGCCTGACAGCCAATTACTGCAAGTAAGATATCATGTATCTGGGAAATCGTCAATACATTCAGGCAAGTTTCAGCTCTCCCCATTAGAAACTTTTGCACTAAAAAATGATTACTCCTGAGGAAGCCCTAGTGTCAGTTACAGATGAACAATTAAAATAAAACCTGACCTGACTCAGTTTGTGATGCTTTCTGATTTAAGAATCTAAATTGTGACATAAAATATCCTTTGTTCACCTGTTAATGCATTCAGTGATAATATTTCAGTGATTAAATCATATTCTCCATATGGACTTAAGGATCTCTTTTCAGATCTTCAAACTCTTGTTTTCTAGTGTTAAAAGTTTCTCCAAAGGAGGGGGGGCAACCCAAAGGAATAATTTTAACCTGTATATAGTAATCCATACAAATACAGTAAAGAAATGCTTTATGGATGTTGATTTTATCGTATTTTCCTTTGCGCTGGTCTTAGGTTAGAGGGAGCCTTACTAAAAGCCTTAACTTCTAGTAGTCAATGCAATATTATGGTTGTGTTTTAGGAATGGTACTTCCCAATTCAGAGACCCCACCAAGACTCTCTAAACCACACAAAGCTCTCTCTTGCTCACCTGCTTTTTCTCTCCCCCTTTTCCCTGTGGTGGGCTGGAGAGGAGAACTGGAGACACAAAAGTAGAAGATCATGGGTTGAGACAATAGCAATTTCCTGGAAACAGCAATGAGATCAGAAAATGAACAGTAACAGTAAAACAGCCAATGACAGAGGGTACAAGAAAAGAAAGAATTCATACAAAAAAAACCCCAGCAATACTAGACAGCTCCTTCTACCATGTTTTCTTGACCAGAAGGAACCCCTTCTCCCAAGAAAAGAGTCCCTTTTCCCTGCTCCCAGCAATGCTAAGAGGTGGTACAGAATAACTTCTCGGTCCCAGTCATGGCCCCTTAGGGCCAAAACTTAACACTGTTCTGGCCAGAACGAGGACAATTATACACTTCTATAAACTTAGAATAAGTGCTAAATACAAGTGCTTGTTTTCATTAGGGTTCAAAGTAACAGTTCACTGGAATGGTTCGCCTTTCTGTCATTGAACTTGTAAACAAACAAGAAAATATTTTGCATTATGTTTATAGTGCAGTTTTCTGCTTTTATACAGTACCTCACAATTTATTCACTTGTTCTCTAATATATGTTGTAATAAGAAGGTGTTCTGGAGGAGTGAGTTAAGGTAATGTTAGAATGACATCATGGGTTAAAAATTATTTTAAAAGGTGTCTCAGAAACTGGGTATTATAATATTTTCTACAGTACTGAGAAAGAAAAGGCAATTAATTGAATATAAAGAGTTGCAACATAATGTGAAGCATTGTAATTCCTGGAGAACACTTCTCCCATTGAATAGAATGCAATTTACTACTTTTGTATTTCCAGTGCAGTGGCGTTCTCTGATCAGTTGCAGATGATACATTTGCAATACAAAAAAAATAAAAAAAGAAAACAAAGACGTCTTTGTGCTTTAAGAATCAAATTATCACAAATATATCTGATATAGTTGGAAAGTTACAGTACAGTAGTATTTGCAGCTGTAAAAACTTTTATAATCAAGGGTCATTATCACACAGTACTTTTCAAAATATGTCATCTCTAGCACATGCTTTCAAGATTCTTCTTTTTTCATGTGACTTAAAAAACACCAATCCATTTACAACATCCATTTTGTTTTGTTGTTTGTTCAAGTGCTTCTTGTCTACTCAGCTTTCATATGAGAAAAAAACTCATGTATTTAATTTGGCATATAAATTTAACCCTTAGTGTAACAGTTCCGTTTCCCATTCATTCAATTCCCATTCCATTTGCCTTTTTTACTTTTCCCTGGATACTATATATGTCTATTTTCCCTTGTTATTTATCAGCACTTGGTTACTAAACAGTTTCGGGGGGGTAGGGAGGGTGAGCAGAGAGAAGGAAACAGTTTATGAAACTTTTCTTTTCTATTGGAGTGCTAACTGGAGAAACCAAGCCCAGCATGCAGAAAAAGAGATGAAGAACAACACAGTGTTTCACGAAAATTAAAATAGAAGGAAAAGAACTACAAAAGGATAACTTTTTCATACCAGTGATGGAGACGACTTTACTACCTTAGGGCATTAATTATAGTTTTAAGAAATAGTCTTCTGTCTTCACATAGGAGCTGCAGTAGCAACAATAACTTATTGGTAACTACTTCACAATCAAAGTTTCTACCTCAGCTTAATCATAGCAGGGTTACCCTGAGAAGATGAATTCAACTGAAAGGATGAAGAAGCACCCCAAGAAAAATGCTTTAAAAAGAGGGAGATCTACTGCTTGGCTCTGACTCAGACAAATCTTCAGTCTCTCAGTAGCATATTCCTTGTTTTCCTGAAGTAACAGAGTCGCTTAAAAAAAAATAAACAAAGAAAAAATGCAATCAGTAAAAACCTCCTTAGATGATGGAACTTGACCCTAACAAAAAACAACCTGCTCCTCACCTGCCCCTCAAGATCAGGATTGAGGCAGGGAACAGATTTCATTTCAGTTGTCTAACCTCTACGTAGTCGGTGGATAAATATATTCTCCAGAGCTGTCAATCAGGAATTTCTCATGCATTCTGAATTCACTCAAAAATAGCCCAGCAGTTCTGAAGTACACAGGAGAAAAATGCTTTCCTCAGGTGCACTACTTTCAAATTTATCACCTAAGATGATGATAAAATCATTAGATACAGTGGATTATTAGAGCAGATTCATTCCATTGTTCCATTTTCTCTGTAGATTAATACATAGTGTTAGACTTTATACTGATTTTATTTTCGCTTTTTAAAAAGTTGTCTCACTGTTCATCATTTAAAGGCCAAACAGGGTGAAAAACTGACCTGGTATTTGCCATCTTGGGCTTTGCACATGCAAGAATCACAGCGTTCTATAGCAGCCCATTGATCCAACTTCCTTTGTTTTTTGCTTCCTTTGTTTTGCACACTAATAGAAAGGGAAATATCCCAGTGACTGTTTGAACAACTTGAGCTTTGTTGACCCAGGACCTAATTTTTGGTGATCTAAGCATTATCTTGGTGGTTTAACATTTCTGTAGTTTCAGATTGAGCCCTTGTACACTTCCAAGGCTTTGTTTCAATCAGTAAAACTTGTTAGACAGTTGGTTGTTGAGGGGGCTTTTGGATATTTTCACATAATGCTGGTGGTAGAAGTGAAAAGAGGAAGAAATAATTAAAGTTATTGCATTGTACTTCAAAGTGGCATGTGACAGTCCATGCTTAAATATTCTCCCCACAGTGTCTGATAATGTTTCTATTACAAATGCTATGCCAAAGAGTGATTTTTTTTTTTTAATTTGTATTTGGGGTTATAGATTTTGGTTGTTTGTTGAGTTTTTTGTTTCTTAGCATATAATTTGATCTCTTGATTGTAAAAAACGTTCCTGTTTTGTCATCAACTTATACAAAGCAAGGTTTGGGAAAAAGTAAAATTGGTGGCAGAAGTAGCAAATACTGCTAAACTATTTTTTATCACATGGTGGCATGGGTAATAAATTAGCATGAATTCAGAGTTTCTACACACTGTGTAATTCAAATCACCTTCTCCTTGCCAAATACCTGCCAAGACCAAGAACTCAAACAAAGCCCTTATGAATAGATATCAGTTAGTCACTGGGAATCTGGTAAATTATTAAGCTGCATGTTATCTAAAATGTTAAATCAAACTAGCTTTGAATCCTCTTGGGAGTTCAAAAAGTCTGTTTACTTTTCCTTTTTTTCAGTTCTTCCCGTTTTCTTTGAAGTGTGAATCTCTTGTTCAGGCAAGACTATCTTGTTTTCCCACTCTTGGTTCCTACAGGATTGATTCAGCTGAGACCGGAAGGTGCTAAAACCAGAACCAGGGCTAGAAGCTTCTGTTTTCCAGCTTATTTTTTATTCTTATTGTGATTTGTATGCAAGAAAATTCAAGGCGTTTTCTATGTCTTTTTTTATAAATGTAAATGGAAGAAGACCATCCAGCTTCTCTGTCTCTACTTGACCAAAATCGGATGTCACCAAGGAGCAAAAAAAGCAGAAAATTACTCTTTAGAACCAGACATAGCAGCAAAGCTATGAGATGTAAAACTCTCTAGAGGAATGAATAGCATATTTGTAATTTTTCTGGCCTTCTGTAACAAATCCGGTGAAAGACCATCACTCCATCATCATTCTATTCCTCTGCCACATGGGAATACATGGATGACCTCATATTAGAAATCACATCTTATTGAAATAAGCCAGGTAAAGCAAAATAAATATTTTTGGAGGGATAGTTTGGGGTCATTTCACCAATGTGATTTAGTGAGAAGGCTAACACTGCTGTGTCAGCATGGTCCAAGGGCCAAGGCATGAAAGAGAATGAAAGCTTGGTCTAGAAGTATCCAGATTTGTGTTCTCTGCTGAAAGACTCATGTTTTATTACCAACTATTTCCCTTCAAAGGGAAAACCACCCTAGCATGGTCATGGCAGGCTCAGTTAGTCCAACTCAAGGGCTGAAGTGAGGAAAAGGAGTTCAAGGAAAATGGGAGTTTATGAAAGGATGAAAATCTGAGTTCTGCTCACAGTTCTGCTGTGGTTTTTGCACATGAGCTTTAGAAAATCAGTTGCAATTAAGCTTCTTCTCTGTAAAATGGCACAGTAGGGGAAAAGAATGAGGCAGATGCTTTCTTTGTTCAATATGGCTTGTTAAAGGAGAGTAGAGCTTCATGTTGACAGTGAGTGAAGGGTAAAAAAATGAGAAAGAAAAAGAAAAAACAAGCAAGGAAAGATCTGAAATGGGCCAAAGATATAAGATAAAGATTGTTTTTTATACAAAATGTTCAAGTGCTGTGATACACTAGCAGCAGATCAGTATGACCAATATGTACCTATTATTTAGTGTTTGTATATCAAGAGTTTTTGCCTCAGAAATTTACTGGTTTTTCTGTTGCTAAATGAGATGAGAGCAGTTCTCCCTTTTATTATCTTGTTGGATTGTGACAAAGCTTAATAGAGGTTCAAGGAGAGGGTAGCTCAGATTAATAATAAACAAATGTAGACTATTTTTGAACTCATTTGAACATTTTTGATTTCATACCCAGATTACACATTCTGTCTTTGATGTATTTTTCAATCAACATAATGTTGATAATGATGTATCGATGTGGGGTCTGATGTCTCTTAAGAATAAAAACAAGAAATAAAATTAAAAGAAACAAAACATATGTGCTATAAAAATGCAGAGAGTGGGTGAACAAAGAAAATTAAGTTAAGCTTGTGGCAAAAAGAATCAGGCAGAAGGGAGAAATACACATTCTAATGAAAATTTAGATACCATACGTATGCATGCCACCTAGTTGTGCCACTTTAGATTTGGTGGGTGTGTTGTTTCTTCTAGTATTTATAACTGTTATGGACTTCCTTTAAACTAGAAAAATCATGGGTTTAATTAAATCTGCCTCAGGCAACAAATAACTGAAATAATAGTTTTAATTAGGATGAAAAAGGACAACAAACAGACAAGGCCAAAAAATACTGGAAAATATCTAAAACCTGCAACCTCTGTAGCAGAGAAGAAGAGGAATAAATTTTACATCTGTGTACTAATCTAATCTATGTGTTGTAATCATTTTTAAATAATCTTATTAACAAGTGGAGAATCAGGGTATTGAGACTGTGGACAAAGTTGTTTGTAACGTCCTGTACTTTTATACAACAATCATGCCTTAAAATTTCCCATGATTGTATGCTTTGTGTCCTTTTGAGATACCTTTTATATTTAAGTTCTACTTTTAGAACAGGTATTTGTTTACACTGATTTTTTCCTCTGCAGGAGTGTACTTTGCCCTCACACCTGAATGACAAAAACGTATGCAAATGAACTGTTCATTTGTTAGCTATTTGGTATTATCAGCATTTATAAAAGATGAGACTATTCTTAAAAGTCCTCTTTCCTGGATTCATGTTGTTAGAGGACCAGTACAGATTTTATGTTAAAAAATTGTCCCTAAGCCAATCTTGCAGTTTAAAAGTGCTGCAATTGTGTTATGTCTTCCCTAAGAGTTTAGCATTATGGATGTTTCAGTGGGGCTTTCATTTTATTTCTGAAATATCAGAGTGACTATTGTGGAGTACTCAAAAGTGTTTTACCAAAGTGTAGTGTCACTGACATCTAATAACCTCTAAATTAATTCAGGCTCTGATGATATTTTAAAATGCACAGCTGTAAAATCTTCTAAAAAATAATTAGTTACATGTGATAACTGGCAATTTACCTCGACTTATTTGAGTCACACCTAATTATGCAAGTAAAATAGTGAGGATAGATCTTTAAACAGAGTACCACTGACCTCAGCAGATTACTGCTACACCCAAGATTAATATTTTATTTATTTATTTATTGACTTTTGGGATTCCAGATTTTTTTATTAGTTCTCCCCACTTCTATTTAATGTGAGCTTGAGCACCTCAGAACTCTTATTTATACCAATGTTAATGTAAATAATTATTATCTCTTTCAAGCAAGATTTAATGCATTGAAGACAGAATCAGATAAGATTAAATCTGCACTGAATCCTCATGAACCTCAGATCTCTGAGTATGTTAAATTTGATCACAGAACTCATTATCAGTAGAATAATATATCATTGTTAGATTTGTTTTATGTTGGTTTTCTGAGCTGTGTAAGTTTCCAAGAGTTCACATATTTCAAGGTTAACTTACGGCTGCACCATTTCTTTTTAGGCAAATAAGATGTAGCATAGCCCAATCTGTTTGAAGAAAGTAAAATTGCCACTCCTGTATTTTTCTCCTTTTTTTTCTTTTTTAACAACATAATTGTTTCTGCTCACTGGTGTCTCCCTCCCACTCTTTCAGCAGCTGCTTTACTGTGACATCTTACCTCCAGCAAAGTGGGAAGATGAGCAGCTGCTTGCAGAACCAAAGCCAATCTTCTGCCTGGGATCAGTTGGCAAGGATTTCTGTGAAAGAAGCAAGGTTGCAGTAAATGATATGTACTGAATTCATTGTACCTGCTACCAGTCTGTCTCCAAAACTTGCTGGAAAATGTATCCATTCATTTGTGCAACAACAACAACAACAAAAATTACTCCCTAATCATCTTCGAAGGTTAAAGAGATTTAACAAATCAGATCTGTTTATTCATGGGAACCATAGCAGTGCTGATGAGTTTTTAAAAAATTCAAATTGCATTTATTTCTTTTCAAATTACTCTCAATCATGTTTTTCAGTAAGACTGTGTGTACGAATGCAATTTCTTAGCGTGAGGGAAGGACTTTATTTATTTACTGTTATAATGGCGTTTTGGAGATTGAGTCATCTGATGATTCATTCTCTTCAGCTGCATAAGTAATATTGCAAGTACTGAGAGAAAACTAAGCTGACATCCTGTAATATTTGTTGTTTTGGACTTCCAGGTACAGTAAGGCTGTTGAAAATACCTTACTTTCTATGGCACAAGGTGGTTAGTGTTACTTCCATTCAGGAGGTGGGAATAAAAAGATTCTTTTCTTGATGCTTTTTTGTTTGGTCTGAACTTATATGCTTCAGGTCTACCTAAAACCAAAATGCTTCTGTGTGTAGTGTGCACACAGGGTTGATAAGAAGGATCAGGGCTTTAGACAGGTCTTAGCTAAATGCAATCTAAGAAATAGACTTTCTTCTTTTTCAGAATAATTTGGACATCCTAGAATAACATTTCAGAAGAACACAGAGGAAGGATAATGATCATCTAGGGGAAGGTAATCAAGTTGAGGATCATAAGAGAGATTTTCTGTAAGCTGTTGAGAAAACCTATTACTGTGTGACCAATGATCTTGATGATACAGATATTGTTTTACTGGTATTCTTGCCCTTTCTAAATCAGGGGTTTGGCATTTGTTCACCACATTAAGATGTTACCTCCTGAGGTAGATGGTGGATCTGATGGTTCAGGAGATCTTTCTTGGTAGTGTTTGCCCCTCTTACACTGCATTTCCAGTCGAAGAGATGAGGTAAATCAGTAGAAGAACATGATATATCCAAAGTAGGGAGAGACATGTAGTATGTGGACATTTGTCACTGTGATAATATACTGGGAAATCACCAATTCTCTGCCCTGGGGCATAGACTGTGAAGAAATGTCTATTTGACTTCTTCAAGCTTATTTTGGGTTGAATTCTCTCCCAGCCCAAGCCTTGAGGGCATCCCTGTACTACTACTACCAGTTGGTTTTTGTTCATTATTCCCAGTGCCGCATGATAAAGTGTTTTATTTTCCTGTAATCTTAACGTGCAAAAGCAACATGTTAAACTGCTGTCATGGCCATCTTGTGAATGGAGAGCAAGCCAGTAATCTATCCTTGATGATTTGAGGATGGATTAAGTGGGAGCTGTCAGATCATCTCTTCTTACAGAAAATCTAGAGCTAGATCGAAATGAATGAGGCTGGGAACAGATCCTGCAGAAAGAAAAAAGATGGGGTTTGAGGTTTGGGGTCTTGTTTGTTTGTTTGTTTGTTTTGTGGTTTTTTGTTTTTGTTTTCTTTGTTTACTGTATAGTATTATTAGAAAATGGTGTTATGTTTCCCAGTTGCATGATCCAGTTCATCAGTAACAATGGGGTTGTCTCCTCAGGAGGTCATAAGGTGGGTTGGAGGAAGCTTGTACCCTTCTGATTTGTGCTTGGAAACAGGAGGCAGTGGTCTGCAGGCCAGGTAGAGCAGCTGCTACTGCAGAAGTTGGCAGCAGTCAGGGTGTTTGATTTACATGTTCAACCATGCAAAATCAGCTGAAAATTGTGTAGTTGAATTCAGATGGCCAAATAATGAGAGTGTTTGCATTGATCAGCATTTTCTTTTCATTCCAGTCCTTACTGTCTAGCTGCAAAATATCCTGTGGGTTAGAGGATGTCACATAGAAGACTGGGTTTCAGAAACAACAACAAAATAGGATGTTGTTAAAATACTGGGCTAGAAGTCATTTGTCACAAATGGAATTTGAAATTAATTTTCGAAGAGGCTTGTATTCCAGCTACAAGGGTTCCTTCTATGATTCTGGCAGTCCTACACGGACAATGTTTTTTCAAGACAAAAATATTTTGTAATTCATGGAGATTTGGGGGAAAAAAGATGGGAATTTGGAATCAATTTTGTAACATTGGCAGTTTGCTAAATTAATTTTTTGTTTTATTTTCAATCATAATGGGATTTTGTATTTGCATAACATATAACCCTTTCAAATAAACGTAATATAGCAATGCCATTCCATTTTTAAATCTTCATGCCTATGTTGGCCTTGAGAGTGGATAAACATGCCACTTCCATTATGTGACCACTATTTTTGACAGTGAAGTGAATTATCATCGAATGTTAATGCCCCTCATGTTCTCTTCATTATACATGCTCATTTTCATGACAAAGAGTGTAAAGGGAACAGAAAATGGTACAAAATTAATATGTTCTCCTGACAATCTGGAGACAGCATTGCATGATCTTAGACAGAAGGCACAGCTGGGGACTTTGACAACTGCAAGTACACAGCTGCTTCTTCTACAAAGTTCAAAATATTTTCCACGTAGTTTTGTTCATATGGATGCATGTGTATTCATGGGTTTATATGTGTGTCTGTATGGACACCCTGCATACGGCAACCAAGATTATATTTTATGTCTAAAACTACATTTGATTTTTAAGCTTAAACTACATTTATTTATCTTCTCTAGGTTTTGGCTTATAAAATTTTGGCTTATAAAACCTTATTGAGCATGCCTAAGAGAAGAGGCAAAATTAAAAAAAACATGTAGATAGATAGTTGTTGTGGTTTAGGAATGGTATTCTCCAATTTAATGTTCCCACTGAAAACATTGAACTATGCATTGTTCAGTTCCTCTCCTCTCCCCCTGCAACAGGATTGAGGCACAAAAGGTAAAGATTGAGAAAAGAACAATTTACTGGAAACATCAATGAGATAAGAAAACAAACAGTAGAAGCAACAAAACTAATAAGAGTGTACAAGAAGCAAATGATTCATATGCAAGTTCTCACTCCTGGCAATACCCGACCACACTCTTTGCCTGCTACCTGACCCAAAAGGATTCCTTGTCTCCAGAAAATTGCATAAGTTGGTATAGAAAAACATCTCGGTCCTAGCCATGCCCCCCTCTTGGTTACAGCAAAAAGTGACCCTGTTCTGACTTGAACCAGAAAATTCTCCACCCCTATTTTCTATACCATCTATGTCATGGCCAAATTCTACTTCTTCCAAACATATTCATAAATCTATATACATACATATATACATACATATACATGCTCATATATACATAAATACATATATAAATACTTATGTATATACATGCATATAAGCATAGGTATAACTTCCATAGTCAATGGATGTCCCTCCAAAATGTCTGTGGAGTTCATTCAGTCCATGAGTGTGGGTTGTATCCATACTAGATGCCTTCCAGTGCAGCAGAGCTGGTGTTCTGTCAGATGGTTCCAAGCTGCATCAGGGCCTCACAATTGTCCATGGTAGTTATGTCATACAGTGGCAGTGTCATTAAGCAACCAATATTATACAATTCAGTATTACAGACTGTTCTCACCCAAAAGTCACATGCCATTGAAGTACACAATGTGTTTCCCTGTCCCTCCGCATTGTCCACCAAGTGCACCCACATCCTTGTCTTTGCTTGAAACAGGACTAGTCCAAACTATCTTCTCTAATATGTTCCTCATATACACCATGAGGACTTATCCTCTTCTGTGGTACATGGAGGTTTTGATTTGACAGGGCCAGCTCAACTGGTAGAGCCTAACTAACCAGGTGACCTTCGCTAAATGTAGATCCCAGTGTTTGAAAGTCCCTCAACCCATTGTTTTGAATGTGGTGTTTGACAGTCCATTGTATTGTTTAATTTTCCCAGAAGGTGCTGCATGACAGGCAATATGATACACCCCCTCAACACCGTGCTCTCTCGCCCAGGTATCTATGGGGTTATTTTTGAAATGCGTCCCATTATCCAACTAAATTGTTTCAGAATGCCATGTCAGCACAGGACTTGCTTTTCAAGACCCAAGATGGTGTTCCAGGCAGTGGAACTGTGGTTCAGCTATACAGTGGTTGTTTCCATCACTGTCAGTGTGTAGTGAGTGCTCTGGTGAGTTTGCAGGAGTGTGATACAATTGATATGCCAGGCCTGCCCATGTTTATGTTTGGACCATTGTCCCCCATACCACTGATTTGCCACAGTGCCTGTTTCACAGTTATGGATCACCTGGGAGATAGTGTCCATGGTTAAGTCCACCCCTCAATCACCAGCTCATCTGTATGTTGCATCTCTTCCCTGATGACCTGAGGCTTCATGGGCCCCCTGACCAGAAATAGATCACCCTTATATTGCCAGTACAGATCCACCTGACTGACCTTAATCTTGGCAGCCTGCTCCGCCTGTCCATTCTACTCTTCAGTAGTCCAGGTACTGGATATTTGTGCATATACCTGACACACTTTTACAGCCATCTTCTCTACCTGGGCAGTAATTTCTTGCCACAATTCAGCAGACCAGATGAGTTTACTTCTGTTCTACCAACTAGTTTTTTTCCATCAGTCTATCTGAAAGTCGGATGGCTTTCAACGCTGCTGAAACCTGACTTGATCTACATTGTCCCTCAACATCTTCTGTGACTCAATAAAAGTCGATATAGCAGCTTTTTATTTTCTATGTAGCCCTACAATATGACAGGAACTGTCAGTGAAGAGAGCATAACACTTTTTATTTTTCGGTAGCTTCACCTTCAGGCCAATTCAAGATGACTTCCATGATTCCTGGGCAGTTGGGGTTTCCTACACGAGCTCACTGTGTGATCAGCACAATTCAGTTATTCCATGTAGTGTCAGTGGAATGATGTGTGGAAGGGACTTTCTCTTTGAACATACAGCCCAACACGTGTCAGGACCAGCTGTGTGTCAGTGTCCATCACTTCTGAAGCAGCTAGAATTCCTTCATAAACTCCCAGGATCTCTTTTCCAGTTGGAATGTAACAGCCCTCAACTCTTTTGCGTCCCTGACTCCAGAACCCCAGGGACTCACATTTCCCCGGTACTTTTTGTCAGAGACTCCAGAAAAGACCATTCTCCCCATCTGCAGTGCAGAACACCTTTTATACATCCTGTCCTATCCTGATTGGTCCAAGAGCCCCTGCATGAACTATCTCCTGTTTGATTTGTTCAAAAGTTTGTTTTGTTCAGGACCCCACTTGAAACTGTCTTCTTTGGTGTCCCATGATAGAGAGGGTCTACAATCTAACTGTAATCTGGAATATACATCCTCCAAAAAGCCGAAGTGCATAGGGAAGCTTGAGTTTCCTTTTTTGCTGGTTGGCAGGAACAAGGCTGCTATTCTGTTGAGTACACTCATTGAAATCTGACAACATCCATCTTGACCTTTTACTCCTGAAAACTCAGTTTACTTATTTACTTGACCTTACTTTGTTTTATGGCAAAACTGTCTGTCAGGAGGTTTTGGATTATCGCTTTCCTTTTCTCAAAAACTGTGCTGTTTGCTCCAGACGATTATATCATCTGGATATCATTATATCATATCAATCGTCTGCTCTGTTGCTCCAGATCATTATATCATCAATATATTGCAAGTGTTCTGGAGCCTCACCCTTTTTCAGTGCAGCCTGGATCAGTCTATTGGAAATGGGACTGTGTTTCCATCCTCGGGGAAGTAGGTATATTGCGTGCTCCTCCAGGTGACAGCAAACTGGCCTTTGCTCTGTTGTTAAAGGAATGGAGAAAAGCACATTTACAAGATTGATGGTGGCACCACTTTGTTGTTCTGGATTTCAGTTCCTACTGAAGTTCCAGCATGTCTGGCATGGCAGCACTGTGTGGCATGACTTCGTTCAGGCCACAGTGGTCCACTGTCAGTCTCTACTCTCCATTGGAGTTACACAGTGGCCTTATGAGACCATTACATGATGAGTGAGTCCAGCTGACCACCCCTGACTCTCCAGTTCACAAATCCTTACATGAATGGGGATCACAGAGTCCTGTTTAGTGTGGTGTTATCAATGGTGCACTGTTGTGATAGTGATCAGTACATGTTGTTCTTTGACTCTCAGCAGTCCACAAGAGAAGGGTCCTCTGAAAGATCAGGCAAGGTATTCTGACATTTTATGTCCTCTGTCTCCACAGCAGCACAAGCCCAATGATGCACTTTTGGGTCCTTGAAAAATCCAATACTGGTATCATCAATGCCAAGGAAGTACAGAGCCTCTGGGCCAGTCACAATAGGGTGTTTTTGCCATTCATTCACAGACTGGCTCACTTGAACTTCCAGTACAGTCAGTTAATGGGAATCCTCTGTCATCCCAGAAATAGAGATACATTCTGCTCCTACATATCTTGATGTCATCAGGGTACATTTTTATCTGGGGTCAACTGAAGATTTACACTCTTGTAGGTCTGATGTGCCAGGCCGCTGGATCCACACAGTAGATTTGATTGTCACTTTGGTCCTCCTGGCTGGAGTCAGGGCCTCTCTAGTTCTGGCCATGGTACTTGTTGTGCTCTTCTTATAAATGGAAACTGGAGATGCCTTCAACAGGACTGGAAGTAACATCAGCCCTTCTATTCTGTCTGAGGACTTGCCCACTGGAAACTGGAGTGGTATTTAGCCTTGAAGAATTTCCTGTGGTGGTTTTTCTTCCTCTCAACACATGTATATGTGTGGTAGGTCAGAGGTGAGTTTTCCATCCCACTTTCTCATGCCCTTTCCATGGTCACACAGCAAAAACCACAGGTTACCTTGTGGTCTGTACCCTTGCTCTTGAGCAGGGGGCCAATTGCTCCCAATAGCACAGACTGTGGCCCATAGTGAAGGGGCATGGCACATTTTCTCTCTAATTTGCTGAAGTCTTGGGCAGTCTTTCCACAGCCAAGGTACAGGTTAGTAGGGAAAAAAAAATTATCTTCACACTGCTGGATTCAGGTAGTCAGCTGAAGCACTGTTTGTTCTGTTTCTTTCATGGACATCAATGCCAATGAGTTGGTGTACAATGATGATGTGCTCAATACAAATTTCCACCACATGGATTGTGTACATTGGACCTCATCTGGATCTACTGCTCATTATTTGGATCCCTATAGATTACTTCCAGAACAGCTAATTCTCTCAGATACCAGATACTTTTCTCCATGGTGTTCCACCTGCTTGGGTGCATTATTAGATCATCCCTGAGAGCATCCCTTTCCCTCACACTTCACAGGAGTCACCTCCAGAGGCTGAAAGTTACTACCCTCTCCCCGATTCCCTCATCAATGCCCACATCCTGGGACAGGGATACCAGTTTCTTGGCTTCACTACCATCTAGTTTCATATTGTGAGCCCTGATATTCCAGCACTGGAGCAGCCAGATCAGTAGGGGCTCACCTGACTGGCAGCTGAAATATATTCACACGTCTTGCAGCTCACCCAGGGGGAGGAGTCAGTGATTAACTCTGGCTCTGCCTCTTTCTCGTTTTCTGAGGGCCCTGTTTCCTAGTCATCCCTCACTATGTGAATTGATTTTGTCTTAGATTTCTTCTTTTGTATAGGGATGACTGCTACCAGCCTGGGTTGTTCCTCTGGTTCAGCTGAATTTGAATGGCCATTATACCTGTTGTTCTGATTTCCTCCTCCTTCCCCTGAGGTTGTTGTCTAGAGTTGAACTGTGTCCAGTAGAAAGTAGCCAGGGCCACTGCAGTGAGTTGCTCCTCTCTGGAGTTGCCACAGCAGTCTCTTTGCAAACAATCTGTCACTTTATCTAGGTCCAGTAAGTTTCAACAAAACTTACAATACACTGTACAAGAAATTAGCAATTCATACACAAGTATGAATTGACATTACCTGACACTCCTGACATTACGTGACTGCTCTCTTTGCCATGCCACCTGACATGGAAGGGACCTCTTCCCCCTTCCCCAGAAGATGACATGAGGTAATATAGAATAACCTCAAGATCCCAGCCATGGCCTCCTGGCTTTTGCAAAAATTAACATTGTTCTGGCTGGAAGCAGGACAATAGTGTAGGGCATGAGCTATTATCTGAGTCTTGTATTTAATACTGCTTTGTGTTATACTGTTATTTTCATTGTCATTGTTCATGGGCAGCTGATATTGGTATTGTCAAGGTATTTTTAATCTAGATTTTAAATTCCAAGAAAAGTCTTGATTATGTGACTAGCACACTAACCTTTGCCATCAGTTTTGAATCCTCAAATTTTGCCTGCACAAAAATTTATGTGGTGAAAAGCCAAGAACAAAAGAAATTGTAGAGTGTTGTACTTACCCTCTTAAAACTAGGACCCTGCTTTGCAGATGCACTTCATTTGTATCTGTGGATTAAAAGCAATATGGATTATGTAGCAGACTTATTGCAAGACAACTTCTTTCACCATTTCAAATCTCCATTTCAGAAATTTCCTGGTCCACATCCATCAGTGGGAAACCAAAAAAAAACAAACCAAAAGTAATTTAAACTACACAATAACCTTACATTTTCTTGGCTGAGATATACTAGTAGAAGTTCGGTTGCACTGGGCAGATATTTAAGGAAAGTCTTTGAGAAAAAAAGATGGGAGAAAAAAGAATTCTTCCTTTTTTTCAGAACCTTACATCTCTGTTGCAGATCTAAAAAAATAGGTAATCCAGAATAGCTGAATGGATGTAAGCAGTCAGCTGATCTTGGGATTTCCCCAGAAGGACTTGTTATATGCCTATCTCAAGATAATATTACTGTTGAATTTATATAAAATTCCAACCCCCAAATAATCATTGTAAAAATAAAATTATATTCATAACTTTTAGTATGTTTAGGATGTTGTTTTTTGAGAAAATACATAATCAAACACCTTCAAAGATTTTTTTGTATTGTCTAATTTTTCTAAAGAAGGTGAATGATATTGAGTTCTAGAACATAAGCTGTTTTTTATGATTGTGGCAAGTTTTCAGCTTGGATCAAGAATACACTTTAAATGTCTATAAAATCAGCTAGGAATGTGATAAACAGTAAAAACAGGTCTAGACTGTAATTTATCTATAACACCTCCACAGTCTTTAAGAGAAGTGAATGGACAACAACTCAAGAGTGAAATCGAGTTTTAAATTACATTATGTTAATCTGCAGCTGTAAATGACTGTGCTTAAACTTCTGTGTGTTACCTAGCAATGCAATATTTTATGAAGACCTCAGAGAACCATGTAGATATCACATTCATAAGGTCAGAGGGAACAGAGTAGAATGTGTTCTGAAATAGCTGTTGCTACTCTCCAGATACTGGGAATCTTTCCTCTAAAGTAAGAAAGAAGATGAGTCACAAAGAACTTTTGTGGGTATAGAGTACATTGACAGAGAAAAAAAGTAAAAAAGTAAAAAAAGTAAAGTAAAAAAAAGTTACTATACATTAAGTAAGATTAGGACTTGTCAGAAATGCTTCAAGGGAAAGCTAAAATGAAGAAAGAAAATAATTTCTAGGTTGAGTTAAGAGGCAAGTGTCAAGAAAAATTTTGATCTATCAGGAAAAATCGTAATCACATTCCCCTTTCTTTCATTTGTGACACCAAAAACCTCTTAAAAGAATACTAAGATGTTGATAAATTGCAATGTTTTTGGATGTACAAATTGATACCTCTCTTCAGCAAAAGGTGAATTTGTTAAATAGCAATGAAGTCAAAGGTGCAAGTTTTAAATTTCTTCAGAGCTAAGTGAAGAAGACAAAAATTATTCTTCTTGAGACCCAAAAAGGCAAGCAGTAGATCAAAGAGGTTTTTTGCGTAGAATCGAAGGCAAAGGGGAGAGCCAGCTTTGAGCTTGTGATCAATGAACGATAGCAGGAAGACTCATAATGCCACAGCAGACTTTAGATAGTGACACCTTAGAAAATGAAAGCCCAAGTGAAAAAGTGGCAAGCGAAAATAAAGAACCATGACACAAAGTGAAACTTCTGAAAAGATAAGTGTTACACCATGGTCTTACACTACATGGAGAACAAAATATGACAATGAGTTATAGTTACGTAATGCATTGCAAAATACATTTTAGTCTATTTAATAAATCAGAAAAACACAGATAAATTGTCTTAAGAGTCTAAAAAATATATACTTTCATTTTACTATTTTTGTAAAATTGTTTTCTAAAAATGTTTGGTTTTATCATTGATGGGGTGAGACAAAGGGGGGTGTGTATGATTTCACTGCTTCTTTTTTATTCCTCTGCTTATTGCCTTGGTCTTCTTGAATGAATGTGTTACTACCGAAATGTAAATATGTGTTCTGTATCATTTCATGCATTATGTGTGTGGGTGGTGGTTGTTGCTTGAGTCTGCAAGATTATTTAGTGAGGAAGTTGTGTATTATTCCTGGCAGTGTGGTAGTTTATCTAGTTACTTTAAAGAAAGCTCGTATTTCAAAATGTTTCTCCTAAGATCATTGCAAAAATAAAAAACAAATGGGAAGGATATCAGTTCTTGTTACAATTGCCCACCAAATGCAAAACCACTAAAAATTGCCACAGAAAGCAATAATTTCAATGACAAATTTTAAAGCTGATTATTTGGTGTGTTAAGTAATATATTTTTGATCAAAGATAAACAGTTCTAAAAGTTCCATTTGTTTTGTTGCAGAGGAAAAAGGAAATTGCTATTCCCTGCAGGCTGATGTACCTTGTAAAGCAATCTGTCTTCAAAACCAGAATAAAAGAGAGCCAAAAAAAAAAGTCTCTGAATTATGTGATGAGTCCCTTGAGATGCTGTTGAGGACCTCAGATGTCTCATATTGTGGGTCATGTTGAGAATTTTCTGGCGTTTGTTGAGATGATATTTTAAGTATGAAAGAAATTATATTTATATGTGTCAGATGGTTACAGTTGTTTGAAAACTCAATACTGTCCACTCACTGTAGCTCCCTTTCATTAAAAGGTATTTTTTAAAAATGTTCATCTGATCTTAACCATGTGCTCAGGTTCCTTACTGGATAAACACTGATAGACGTTAGCATTCATTTAACTGAACTTGCACTTCTAAGACAAATCTGGCTTCACAGAAGTCCTTGGAATCAGAATTGCTAGGAAATTTGAACTGTTGAATTTAAATCATAGGAAAAAATCCAGCAGTTACATTTCACTGGAGATAGCAAGAAAACTACTTTTTAATTTTCAAGGAAGTTTCTATACTTCCCTGAAATGTCCAAGTCTATACTTCCCTACAATGTCCAAGTTGTTTGGACACACAGCACAGAACTTGGAGAACAAGGAGAAGGGAAGCAAAGGTGGGTTTCAATATCTTTATTCCTTCTTTGCCTTAATTTCTTCTCTCTCAAGGCTGCTTAAAATAAAACCCAGAGCTCAAAATACTTATGCCCTAGAATTTGAGGATCCTTTCATAATATCCTTCCCTTGTCTTATTCTGATTATCAGCCCATCCAGCAGAAATAAATTCTGAAATATATGTTTTTACAGTATTACAGTTGTCTTCTACAAGGGCTGTGCTGAGAGATGGTGATATGTCTCCAGGGAAGGAATTTTAGAGCATCTTCACAAATTTTTCCCTCCTTTTAAAACATAAAACTTAAATTACTTTTGTAATTTAAATTCTCAAACTACAAATGCGGTCAATAAAACATAATTGCATTTAAATAATATTGAAGAATAGAAGGAATTTGAGATTTTTGAAAGCACATGACAGGCTTGAAGTTCAGTACAACTACAGGGAACACACTGACCAAAGCAAATTAGAACTTTTCCCAAAACAAAATTTATCCTCAAGAGACACTGCTTTCTTCAACTGTATTGGGAAACATTGCATTTGAGGCTTAGACTGAGGTCATACATTATAGCAGTAAAGAAGAAGTATTCTGTTTTCTTAATTTAGAAAAATATGTCATTTTGCCTTGGGAAGTATTACAATATTTTAGTAATCAGCTGCAATGCTTATTAGTTTGCCTGTATATCTGAAGCACTTGTATTTGTTGATGTAGCGGCAGCTGAGATAAAAGAAATTTGAAAGTGAAATCATTACAAATTTGAGTCAGTGCCTTTTGCAAACTGGAGGTTTGCAATATTACCCTTAATGAGCTGATGCCCCAAACTCCAAAAATGGATTCCTATTTTCTAACCTCTTTTGAACTTCTTATTAGAAATTACTTTATGATCTGAATTTATGAAGAGACAGGATCTTCTGTTTACTGACCTCTTTATTCTCAAAAGAAAGGGGGGAGGATACAGAAGGTTGCTAACTAGTTCACAAACCAGACTTCATTTCTCAAAGTAAAATACAAATCACTTGATAGAGTAGAAAGTAAACTAAGATAGATTTATACTAATAAAAACAGAACCATAGTTTTATGGACAAATAAATTTAAATTAATGTCTGTCGGTTGAAGCTATATGCATCCTCAGAGTGTTATACTTTAAAATGAACTTAGAATTTGATTATTTAAAAATAGCAACTGGAAGGGAAAAGGTGGAGGCTTGCATATCTTATGAACTAATCCTGGGAGGAGTGCAGATGGAAGACTGCTTAAGGCAAAGCGGTTCATCTGCATATGGCAGATTTCAAGAACTGGGCCTGGATTACTCAGGGCCAAACATGGAAGGAACTTTAATAGAATTTTTTTTATATTTACAGAGTTTCAAGTTTTCTTTCAAATAAATGAAGCAAGTAATTTTAAAAAGGAGATTGCTATTAGTTTAATTATGGTTTTTTTTCTTTTAAATTACAAATCAGTTGATTCCCTGTGTGCATGTAATGAACAGAAATCCACAGCAGGCAAACACTTGCATTTTAGAACCAGAGTAGAAGGAAAGCAGCATTCTTAATTAGGCAATTCAAAGGTGATGTGTAATGATATAGGAAAAGTACCAGATAATAATAAATGAAAACATTTATATGTTTTTACAAGTTTCCTTTTGGTGACCTTAACTATGCCTACTTGTCTTTGACAAAGTATGACAGGTACTGTCACGTTAAATGGTCAACATATTCGTTATTCGAATAACTTCTTTTTTTTCGATAATCCTGGATATGTTAAAAAATAACCTTGCTCATGCAAGCCTTACAGTTTTTGTGTTAAGTGTCACCCAAAACACATGAGTTTTCTGGACCAAAGGCTAGGATAAAATAAGGAGAATTTCAGTAAAATAACTATGCAATTTGTTCTAAACATTTATTTCCGTGTGCAGCAATACTTCAGAAGGTCTACATTATTATCACCATGCTATTTATTTTTGATAGAATGTATTTAATCCTTGCAGCAGATTGACGTTTTATCCTGCATAGAAAACTTGTGTAAGAGATTTTGGAGATGAGCAAGATCTGGAAGGTCTGTGTTGGCATGTGATTTTGTAAAGAACTGTGACACTGTACAGGTGGACTTCATCTTAATGAAGCTGGTCTAAGAGTTAAGTGTTTGACCTCAGTTGATGAACTCAATTCTTTAGACAAAAGCGTAGAGAAACCAGTCCTTAAAGGCCGTACCTCTCCTACATGTCTTGAGGTTTATATTTCTCTGCAGCAGCTATGAAACTGAAATAAACTCCTCAGATTAAATGCAGGAAAAATAAGTGTTATTGCAGGTCAGAGTCTTTTGCTGGAATTACAGATGACACTTCCATTTTAACTTTGGTAATATTTTGCATTTACTTCTATATTCAGAGATTATGGCACAATTTTGCAGAACATATTTTGCTTTTGTGAATAGATCAAGTGAGCTTTAGCATCAAGTTGGGCAGACTGATTAAAGCTTTATTTTGACATGTATGCCCACTTTAACAGATTCAGATCTCCACATAAAAACTGTTTATCTCTCTATATTTGACAAAAATCCCACTGTCCTCATACCTTGTCTTCTCATAGTTTTGCAAGACAGGCCTTTATGCTAAAAAGATCATTGTGTCAGGTACAGTATTGTTTCTTCTTGGTGAAATCTGCTTCCTTTTGTTATAGCAAATCAGGAATGGTAATTTAATGGTAATTTTTAGTAAATACTGTCTTCTTAACAATAACTACCATATAATAGATAATGTTGTTATTAATATAAAAATTATTTGAGCTCCTTTTCCATCTAATTGAAGTATTGGCTTGATTAAGTATATCTGCATATTGTTTCTCTTGGCAGATATTGATGTTTCACGACACATCTTTAGCCAATGGTAGTCATGTATTTAAACGTTTATATCCAGTTCTAACACAAGTGTTTTCTGGGTGGAAAATAAATTTTGATTTAATTTAAATTATTTTGATTTCATTAAGCTTACTCCTTGTTGGAATCCAGAATTACAGACTTTTTTTCAGTTACTGCACTAAATTCTCTTGCTGCTGTCTTTGCCATGGCTTTTTCTCCAAAGTGTGATACCTGCCAGGAATATCCCATGAGAGGAGGAATTTTTTTTTTTTTACAATTTTTTTGCAATTTTTTCTTTTTTTTTTTCCAAATCCGTCCCTAAGTAAGAATCGAAGATAAAATAATTCATCTTTTCCTCTTATTTGAAGGTTCATGATAAAATATTGAAAAAACAGGCAAATTTACTATCACAGGGTTAGGGTTTGACTTTCTTGTTCCTAACACCTTGTATGAAGAAATATAGTAAGCTTTTTTAACCAATAATTGGTGTTGGTAATAAGGACTGAGCTGACAGCCAGCTGTGCTACTGCCCTCAGTCCTGCAGTGAGAAAGGGGAAAGGAGTCTGCAAATGATTACTAACTTAAAGTATTTCTGGCAGTCAAGGTTTTATTAAAAAAATTAATAAAATACCTTTGTACTTCCAAAATGTTAACTACATTTGAAAAAAATCTGTATAAAGACATTAGAAGAGAGCTGCTGTGAACTGCACAAATCAAGGGTATTGCCCAGTTGGGCTGCCGGCCTACATTGTAGACTTGTCTTTAGTAAAAACTCTTCTCCTCCTAATTAAAGAATAAAGGTTGAGGAGCCTGCAGGTCTTTTCAGTATGTTTGGTGTGACTTTTAACCCCTCATTTTACCCTCTTCATATGGCTGTCCTTTATACCATACTCTCTGATATGTCAGTGACACCCAGTAGTGCTGCTGTGGGTCAGACTGGGTTAGCACTCTTGTTACAGACTTTACTTCCTGGGGATTTGTAAGTCATCTGTAGGAATTAATCACAAATTAAATCTTTACTTACACACAGACCATTTTATTTTTCTTCCCATTTACCTTCCTGCAATATGGTATACAATCTTAAAAGAAGCTAGTTAAGGCATTAGGAGGTCTAGAAAAAGGCAAGCAATATGAGATTGAAAAAAACATGACCAACAAGAGCCTTCAGTACAGCCCTGGATCCTTGACCTGTCATCACTGATTTTTGCCTATATTTTTTTCCTGTTACATCTTCTAGGTAACTATCTCCTAAGTATGGCACAACTGCTACATTCCTGCTAAGTCATCATAGCACTGTGGATTTTTCATATCCTTTCTGATGTATAAGCCAAAGTCAGGGAGGCTCACATGGTCTACCCATGTAGTCTTTAGACTAAGGTTACTTAGTTTTCCTATCACTGTTTTTATCAAGAAATTGAACTTTCTCTCTGTGCTGGTTTCACTTGGGGTAGAGTTAATTTTCTTCACGGTGGCTGGTATGGGCTATGTTTTTTATTTGTTCTGAACACAGTGTTGATAATATATATTTTTTTTGTTGCTCAGCAGGGCTTACACAGAGCTGAGACTGTTTCTGTTTTTTGCACACTTGCCGCGTTGATGAGGAAGTTGAGGGGGAGGTTGGAAGGAGACATGGCCAGGACAGGTGACCCAAACTGATCAAATGGTTATTCCATACCATATGACAACATTCTCAGTACATAAAGCAGAGGGAAGAAGGAGGAAGGGGTAACATTTGGAGTGATGGTGTTTGTCTTCACAAGTAACCATACTGCCTGATGGAGCCCTGCTCTCCTGGACATAGCTGAGCACTTGCCCTCCCACTGGTAGCTGTGAAATAATTTTTGTTTTTCTTTCCTTGTGAGTGCAGCTTTTTTTTCCTATTAAGCTGTCCTTATCTCAAATCCCAAGTTTTCCCATTTTTACTTTTCCAATTCTCTCCCTGATCTTGCTGGTGAAGGAGTGAGAGAGCTTTCATGGGGCTTGGCTGCCAGCTGTGGTTAAACCATGAGAGTCCTTTTCGGTGCCAAATTTGGTGCACAAAGGGTTCAAGATAATGACAGTCTTGACTGGGATGTGCTAGATTGAATTTATAGCTGTTACTGCTGTTTAGTCAGTAATGAGCAGGCTCCTTAGTAATGAGCAGTGCTTGCCACAGGGCTCACTTTCCTGGCTGTATATTAGAGTCCAGTTCTCATTAGTGGCTGTTTTTTACTTTCAGTGCTTGCTGTAGTGATGTACTGTTGATCACCTCACTGTATTGTGCTTGGGAACGTTCTGATTACAGCCCTGGTGATGCTTCTGAGCTGGCAGATGGCCAGGATATTCCTGCTGTTTTCTGTGCAGCTGTACTGGACAGGCTGAAGCTTCTGTCTCAGCTTGAGTTGAAGGAACTGTGAGGTGTGATGAGCCCATGATGGAGCACACATCCACCTGTAGCCCATGGAGGACCCCATGCCAAAGCAGGTGAATGCCAGAAGGGGGATGTGACGTGAGATGCCTGTGCTAGAGCAAGTTTGCTGTGAGGACTTGTGATCTCATGGGTGACCCACACTGGAGCAGTTTGTGAAGAACTGCAGTCCATAGGAAGGACCCATGCTGAGAAGTTCAAGGAAGGCTGGACCCCACAGCAGAGCAAGGGAAGAAGAGATTCCCTTGCAGCTCATGGTGAAGACCATGGTGAAGCAAACTGTCCCCCTGCAGTCTGTGGAGGGCTATGATGTGTACCATATTAATGGTGGACTATAGCAGGAACACCTTGTTGGACACAGGCTGCAGACAAGGGGAGGAGTTCATTACAATGTTAAACCCAGTGACCTGGACCAAAAAGGTCAGGGTTGGAGATTGTAGCGGATATACCTCTAAATTGTTTATAGAGCATCTGAGGCAAGTGGAAGCTTGTGGAGTTTTCTGAGATCTATGAATATAAACATTTTGTTTGAAGTACAGTTTTTATTTACTAGTAATTGTTTCTGATAAGCTATTCCTGCAAGTACAGGGCGGAAAAAATTGATTTTTTTTTCTGACTGTTCATTACACAATAAAAGAAGTTATTATGCTCTATTTTACATCTGTCTACTTAGTCTGCTATTTATGGTTGAATAGGAGACTTATATAATATTCTTCCCCACCAAATTCAGGGGGTTTTTTTGTTGTGGTTGTGGAGGAATACTAGACACCAAAAACCGGTGCAATTTAATAACAGAAGAAAGAACTGAGTGTGATGCTACTGTCCTTCATGTCATATCTCTGACTGGGAGGGAGAAAGAAACAGGACATGCATAGGTAACAGCTAAAATGAAATGCATCTCTGGTACACAACACAGACAGAGTTGAACACAAGAGTTGGAAACTATTTCAGCCTTTGAAGAAAAATCCTTTTTTTAAAAAAAGTTTCTCTTGTTTAATTTGGATTGGAAAACTAAAAAAAAAATTTCTAGAATTAAGTGAAAAAAATTTCTAGAATTAAGTGAAAAAAATATATAAATACTGGGGAGTAAAGGATAATTGAATAACTGGTAGAGGTACAGAAAGACTTTTAATGGAGAAACAGGTAGAAAACTGATTCTCTTATTTAGCCTAAAAACCTGAAAATAGTAAAAATAAGATTGAGAAAACATTGAAAGCGTTGAAAGTTTATAAGAGTAGTCAATTAATATTATTTATAGCATGTACTTTGGTAATATCTCTGAGCCACCTCTTTAACCTAAAAGAGCATTGCTAAGAAAGGCTACACCTGGCAAAAGAATCATAGAAACACTATTTTGAGGGATGTTTACGTAAATTTTGAAGTTATGAAAAACAGAAATATTTTTCAAATTAATCCCTAACAATATTTTAAACCAACATTTTTTGTTAAGTATTTTTAAGACAAAAATACATCCTTATTTAGAAATTGGGTCTTTTTTCAAGGTGTATGGACCAAATATAATGTACTTTAGAAAAACTGGAAAGGGCAGGTTTACGCTAATGTCTCTGGATCTGTAAATGCATAAAATGTTAAAAAATACTGTATACCAAATGCCTAGCAAAATGAGGGTATAAAAATAGTGATAAATGCCAGTTTTGTATGCTTTTAGATTTTATTTGAGACTTCTTAATATTTGAAAATAATTCTTGTTGCAATTAACAAATTATCACTTTATCTGGATTAAAAAAAAAAAAGAGAGAAAACTGAAAAACCCCACAAATTCAAGTTACTGATGTACAAAGTGAATTGCTCTACAGCTGCAAAATCAAGTGCCTTAGCTGAGTTAATGCTTTTCGTTTCTTTTGCATGTGTCAGCATTAATGGAGGCAGGCTTCTGTAAAGCCTTGCATGTGAAGATGGTGCTGAGCAGACTAGATTCAGTTCTGTTGAATGCTTTTTACATTTTTTTTTTTTAATAACGCACAAAGGGAGACTTCAAATCAGGCTGAACTTCAAGCAAAAGTTAATGCTATTCTCTTTTGGGTTCAACCACCCACTTTGCTTAAGGTCACTAGTTGAGGCTAATGCTGCACAGAGGGGCTGCAGCAAACTTGGCATCTCCTTGATTAGGCTCCCTGCTGATCTAATACACATACCAACTCACTTGCCAAGTCAAATAACACATTTAGTGAATTGGAAATAAGATTTAAGTGAGCCAGCACAATGCGGCTTGCTCTCTCATCTTTTACCGAATCCTTCTCTTTGTATGCTACACTGTGAAAACTGCTCTTGTTAGAGGACTTAATCTTCATTTTTTCCCTGTAGATTATTTGGAAACAGGTCAATTGAATGTTAGAGCTTCTAACTCCTCCCACCAAAGAAAGAAATGGCTTGTGGCATACTGATTGCATCATTTAATTGAAAGGCTGTTATTAAAAAGAAAATACTGTAGTATAAGGTTATCTTAGAATGAAAAAAACTTCTAGGATTAAATACAACCCCTTTTAAAATAACGTGTTTACTCCTTTGTCTTCAAATCTCTTATCTCAAGAGTACTTTACATTAATTGCTGGTGAGTACTAATTGAAGGGGTTGATCATAGTGCATATATTCATCTCTTGTGGCTGTACTACAGTAGTTAATTCTTAAATACAGTAAGATACAATAGAGTGACATTTCTATAATGCCTCTCATAAAGGCAAAGTAAATCACTTCACATGGTGCTTGACTTTGAACAATTCTGTCTTGCAATGAAAGAAAATCGGGACTGAAGTTAAAGCCTTCATAGTTTGTTCACTGTTTTTATTAATTTTAGAAGGAGAGAAGTTACAGTGTGAAGTATACTTTGAGATTTAACACAGATTTGTCACATACTTTAATGCCATTTATGCTGTAATAAACTGCAACTGTCTCATGTCTCCATGTTAGATGTTCAGGTTTATGAAGTGTATTGATTTTTTAATTATCTTCTTATCTCTTATGGTTATACATATCTATGTGCATCTCTTCATTATTTAACTCCTGAAATAAGAATTTGCTTTCTGAGGTACTCTTGTTCTTTTCTTTCTTTTTATTTAAATAAATAGAGGGGTACCACAACACAGAGTGGAAAATTGAAAAAACTGACATTTATAACATCTCATCAAAGACAGGTGATTTTAAGTACTACATTAAGAAGGAAAAATTTATCTGTGTGACCTACAACTGCAACATAAAATGACTCTTTTTCTTCCAGAGTAATGGCCAGTGCACTTGACTTCTAATGAATTCACTTACTACATTTTGCTCCCAAGTAAGAGATTTTGAGGTATTGGCAAAACATCTTGGAATATTTTTTTGTGATCATCGGTGTACTTCTAGTCTCACTTTTAAAAGCCAAGCACTTGTTGATCCTGTAGCAGACCTTTGGTGGGAGCTCAGGCAAACAAGATAACACATAGAGAACATTTGTCTCTGCAACAAATTCCAGCAAAACAGCAAAGAGGATACCTCTTCTGCTCTCAGATCCTCCTGTGATTCTGCAAAGGAGAAGTAGAACACATGGTCTCCCCTGCCATTGCTTACAGAAAAGAGAAAATAATGAATTACTGTCATAAGGTTCATGTACAGTTTGGTCAGGGACTAGGTCTGTATTCCTCAGGGAAGCATTAATAGCCTTCAGGTCAAGTGACAAAAAAATGATTTTTTAAGGAAAAGAGATACGTCTTTGTTGTTTTCCGAGTCATTCACAAGTCAAAGCAATATTTATCATTCTAAGAACTGATTTTGAATTTCATATTAGCTTGCCCAACCTGAACCATCAAAGAGGAAAATTGCATGGTTCAGGTCTCATGCCTGAACTTTTAACTACTTTAAAAGTTTCAGGTAAATTGTTTAGCATTTTCTAAGATCAAACATGAAAAAAAAAACAGTGTTTCATCAGTCGCTCCAACATTTTATTAGGAAGATACAATCTTCATTATTTGAGGAAATAACCTGAACTATGTTTGAGAACAGTCCTGAAATTAGAGAGACATATCCTGTTTCCCTTAGGAAGATCCTCTAGCAGCAGCTGTAGATATTTTGCATCCGAAAAGATGAGGAGGCACATGCTCAGGTAACAATTTTTCCTCAGAAAATTGTATCTGTAACAGTGGAGGCTAAAAAGGGACAAAGATTTCCTCATTTGTTCCTTCCAAGATTGTCTCAGTGACCCAGTAAGACAGCCACAGTGGGAGCTTCAGACAAAGTTTATTAAAGTAGCCTTCCTGTTTAGTCACAAGGTGCAGAAAGGACCCCCATACTTTCTGAATTCCTTTTCAGAGAGGAGTCAAGTTGTGGTGGGATCCAATCTTAGTGCCAGACTTTGCCAATAGTTTATATGTAAAGGATTATATAGCTGTAATTGAACCTTTATACAACTTTCTCCCACAAGATGAAGGATGGCAAATCAGATATATATATATATAAATACAAATTATTTATTTTTATAATGATTAGATCGATCTTAATCAGAATTATCTACTGCACAGTATAGGAGCTATAACTACTACAGTAATACAGTGCACTATATAAGCGATACTGAAGCAATTATATTAAAACAATTGTATTAAAGCCAGCAAAACTAATTATTAAATAGAGATTGGTATTACTCACCCATACCAATGACCATTGGCCAAACTTTTTTGCTCGGCCTCCAGAAGTAACCTGGAGCATCCTCCCCACTCAAGGGATGAATCTCCACACACGCACTTCAAGTCATATGTTAGAACACTCTTCCATTAAAAAGTAGGACTTGGCTTTTATAATTTAAAATTATAAACTGTCAGTTACAAGACTCCAGGCCAACTGTGTCTGCTCAGCAGCTTTAGTTAAGTTATTAGTAATGTCACCTGTTTGTTCATTATCAGGGTACTTTACCAGGTCTACCACCTCTTCACCTCACTCTCCAATAGTTTAACTTTGGGATTGATGAGTCAGACAGATTACTCAGCAGCAAAGCAGCATGATACCACTTTCTCCATTCACCACTGGTAGATTTGCAAATAGGACATTGGTAGAGTTGGTTTATCTTATTCTATGGAGAGCATCCTGCTACACCCAGGCTCAGAAGGAGAAAGAGATGACGTTATCAGTTAAGAGTCTACCTTTGCAGATAAGGGCACTTGACCTGGAGTCTCTCTCATACCATATGTACAGTTTGGAAAATAGACAAGGAAGGAGAAAAAGGTATGCCATGCTCCAGAGCTGAGTCTAATACTACAAAATACTTTTCATGTGATGCTGAGCAAGTCACTTAAACCACTGCTTGCAAGGTCGTTTTAATTGTGAGTCCTCCAATGTCACAGAAGAAACATAAATTTGGAGTTTATGTTCAAAATCTAGGGATCTGCATTTCGTCTCAGAAATGACCCAAAAGCTGAACCACAAATCAACCGGTATTCATTATAATAGAACCACAGAATAAGCTGAGATGGAAGAGATCCATCAGGATCATTGAGTCCAGCTCCTGGTCCTGGATGTGACTCTACAAGGATCACACCATGAGCCTGAGAACATTGTCCTAAGGTCTCTTGAATTCAGACAGGTTTGGTGCTGTGACCACTTCACTGGGGAGCCTGTTCCAGTGTTCAACCACCCTCTGGGTGAAAATGTTTTCCCCAATATCAAACCTAAACCTCCCCTGACTGAGCTTCAGGGCATTTCTTCAAATCCTGTCACTAATCACAGGTGAGTCTTCTCACTATTCTCACAGCAGAGATTGGTACCTGCCCTCTGCTTCCCCTCAGGAGGATGTTGAAGACCAAAATAAGGTCTCTCTTCAGTCTGCTCTTGTCTAGGATGAACAGACCAAATGACCTCAGCTGCTCCTCCTATGGTTTCTCCTACAGAGCAATCACCATCTTTGTGGCCCTCCTTTGGACGCTCTCTAGTAGCTTAATGTCTTTCTTATATTGTCATGCCCAAAACTGCACACAATATTCAAGGTGAGGCTGCACCAGCACAGAACAAAGTGTAACAATCCCCTACCTCGCCCAGTTGGGGCTGTTGTCCCTGATGCCCCCCAGGACACAGATGACCATCCTGGCTGCCAGGTCACTGCTGACTTATGTTCAACTTGCCATCGACCAGGATTCCCCCCATGCCTTTCTGTGGCACTGCTCTCCAGCCTCTCATTCCCCAGTCCATACACACAAAGAGGGTTACCCCATCACAGATGCAGAATCCAGCACTTTCCCATATTTTACTTCATATGGTTGGTGATTGCCCAGTACTCTGATTTGTCAAGGTCTCTCTCCAGGGCCTTCTGCCTTCAAGGGATTTGACAGTTCCTGCCAATTTATGGTCGTCAGCAAACTTACCTAGCAAGCCTTTAAGTCCTGTGTCCAAATTGTTAATGACTATGTTGAAGAGTACAAGGAGCCAAGGATAGAGTCCTGTGGAAGCCACTAGTGACCAGTGTGACATCAACTCTTTCACTATAATCCTTTTTGCCCAACCTGTGACCCAGTTGCTCACCCATCAAATAACACAGTTATTAAACTGTGTGCTGGACATTTGTCAAGAAGGAGATCATGAAAGACAATATCAAAAGTTTACCTGAAATCCAAAAGAGTTGTGTATCTACTGGCTTTCCTAGATCAACAAGGTGGGTTATCCTATCAGAGAACGAAGTTAGGTTCAACAAGGAGGACTTCCCCCTCATGAAACCATGCTGGCTTTGATTTATGACTGCTTTGTTCTCCAGGCGGTTTTCAATACCTCCCTGAAAAATCTTCACAACTTTACCAGGCTCTGAAGTGAGACTGAGAGGCCTGTAGTTTGTGGGGTCTTCTTTCTTGCCCTTCTTGAAAACTGGGACAACCAGCTTACAGGCACCTGAGACATCTCCATATTCTCAAGATCTCTCAAAAATCATCAAGAGAGGTTTTGCGATGACATCAGCTAGCTCTGATAATTCTTGGATGTACCCATCATGTCAGTTGTGGCCAGCACAACCAGGGAAGTGATTCTTCCCCTGTGCTTGGCACTGGTGAGCACCTTGAGTGCTGTGTCCAGTTCTGGGCTCCCCAATTTAGGAAGGATGTTGAAATGCTCAAATGAGTCCAGAGAAGGGCAGCAAAGCTGGTGAAGGGTCTGGAACACAAGCCCTGTGAGAAGCAGCCAAGGGAGCTGGGGTTGTTTAGCGTGGAGAAGAGGAGGCTCAGGGGGAACCTCATCGGTCTCTACAACTGCCTGAAAGGAGGGTGTAGCCATGTGGGGATTGGCCTCTCCCCCCAGGCGACCAATGAGAGGACAAGAGGACACAGCCCTAAGCTGCACCAGGGGAGGTTTAGGTTTGACGTTAGGAAGAAGTTCTTCACAGAAAGAGTGGTTGGGCATTGGAATGGGCTGCCCGGGGAGATGGTAGAGTCACTGTCCCTGGAAACGTTTAAGAAAAGACTGAATGTGGCACTCACTGCCGTGGTCTAGTTGACAAGGTTGGACTTGATGATATCAAAGGTCTTTTCCAGCCTTGTTAATTCTGTGATTCTGTGAAATTTCCACAGGGAAGTAAAATCTGTTCACTGTTAAATAACTAGCAATAAAGTAGCATCACAGTTGCCCTGGTTTAAGAATTTATGGCATGTTCTTAACTTTTTGGTATTTAAGCATATAATGTTTTACAGTTTTTTTATGTAATTTCTTATATTCTGTAAAATGCATTTATGTACGTAAAACATCTCCCTTGTTCAAACCGATACAATATTTCATATTAGCTTTCAGTAAATAAATCAAAGGAAAGAAAATATTATAGTTCACCATTTGCACTTCCCCTGCCTCTGCTTTGACACACTTCCAAGTCACAAGTTTAATCCTTCAGTGCTTTTGAGAGTCTGTGCATATATATATATATGTGTATATATATGTGTATATATATTACCTCTTTTTTCTTTTGATAGATGTTAATACTTTTTTTATACTCTTCTATGTGGATATATTAGTCCATCATTATGACTTAATTTCACTGTTATGAAGCTCAGTGGCACTAACATCTAACCCTTCACGGAAGAAAAAAGGATGAAGGGTTTGCAAGGTACGTGGGAGTGAGTGACCAAGACATTCAAGTTCTGCATAAATTTATGTCTTGTTTGTTCCATAATGCCATGCCACAGCACAGCTAACCTGGCTGTAAGGTGTTAGGGCAGTGAAACATTTTCACCTCACTGTACTCTGTCAGCAGAGGAACATAAAAACAGCGTATTAATGCTTCTCCAGTTAGAGTGCAATTTCTCCACGCGGATGGATTTCTTCTTCTCTTGCAAATCTGTGGAATGACTCGTACCACATTAAGATTTTAACAACAGACAAATTTTAATACTGATGGTACTGAAAGGACAGCATATGAGCTGGGAGCAACTGATGTCCAAAAAGCTGTTGACAAGACTCAGGGGTGAAATAAGAAGACATCGGTACTGGGAGATCATGACTTAGTATTTTTCAGGTTTGGATCATTTAATTCCATCTGTCAAAATTCCCACAGTACTTTTCATCAGACTGCTGATACTTCTATTTTTCAAGCTGTATCTCCTTGCTGCGCATACAACTGCCATAGATACTGATTTTAATGATTTCCACTGGATTTGTGATACAGTGATAAATACAGACGCAGAATACTGTATTCACAGTACTACTTGTACAGACAATAATGTTGTTTGTGCGCAAACCAAAACCAGCTGTGAAAGAGACCATCAAATTGTTTTTCCCACTATATTATGCCTTTGTGTGATTTTCCTTTTATTAGGCATTATTATTTAAAATTTAATTTATAATTTGATTCCAAAATTCGTGTAAAAATCTGAAATGGTACAAAATTTTACAGTGTATAAAACATTCTAATATATTAATTTTTGCCTCTGACTGAAAGAGATTTTGGGTCCCTAGCTAGTACTCTAATGGTTTTGAAGTAGGTTTATAAATACCACTTTCACCTGCCTCAATGAGTATTTTTATGAAGAATAAAGAGGAAAACAAATATCAACTTGTATGTTACTTGTGTGAAAAGACTTCACTAGCTCAGAAATATGCAAGTTAAATCTCAATAAAACCTTGGTGATCTATTAATTAAATTGGACATATTTTTAATATGAGAGGTGCTGGTCTCATACCCACAGTAGATCCGTAGGCATTTAGGTCCAAGTAGAAAATAATCACTTCGAAATAAATTTGACCCTCAAAGTACTTTTTCAGGAGATAATTTTTGTCCATTAGATACTTGTTTCTACATTGTAACAGCCATATATTTTCAAAATAAAGGCAATAATATTGAAATGTACTTTGATAGGAAATAGATATCCTGTGCTGATGCCTAAAAAACACTGTATGAACAAAGTAGTTTTAATGCATTGTTCCACTGTACCAAGATCAAAGAAAAGAGCAATAGATAATACAGTCTCAATGTACCCCTACCATCTTGTCCCTATGAAATATGGATATCCTCATAGAAGACCATATAGAACAGCAGTACTACTAAAAATAGTCAAGATCTTAGATCTTGTCAACTCTTAGATCTTTTTTATGCTTTTGAATAAATAATCATGGGACTTTTTGAAAGATATCATAATTGGAATTGTTTTAGCTGTTTGGTTCTTTAAGCATTTTCAGTGTTTTTGCACACGACACAAAATACCTCATCTAGTAAAAGTAGCACAGGGGTCGCATTGGTTCTGACAATTTGCTATGATGTTAGTAGCTACATACTTACTGAGCTTGCAGGAAAAATTATCACCATCAACTAGGACAAGAGAGAAGAATTTTAAGTTCTTTCATGTTAGAAAGTTGTGACTGTTAACAGATTTTTCATTTCTTATTTTAACAGTTTTGTGTGTCTGCATGTTTTACAAAATCAAAATAGCAATTCATATTACAAACACAACAGTTCCACTGCTGAGAAAGACTATCATGCATCCATAGAGCACGCTTTCGGTCTCCCAAAAAAAAACATGTATTCAACTTTTTCCAGCAACATTTGGGAATACAGGTAATACTTTTTAACCTGCTACTGACTTTGAAGGCTCATCCTGATCAAGAGTGTGATCTAGGTCTATATGTAATTTTGATACATTTTGACCTAAGAAATGCTATTGTTAAAATAAAAAGGCTGGGAGTTTTATCATATGAACCAAATAGCTGGCCAAACACTGCACACAGGAAGATTTGTGGTGAAAAGGTTGAAATTTGCTAGATTGACAAGTAAAGCTGCAGTATTTATTCCCAGTGGGGCTGAGAATACAGCTCAGATTTTCTATTCTGGCATCCACTGTAGCCATAGCACATTATGGTTGGAAAGAAGAAAACAAGACAGGTCTCCACAGAAAAGTAGGTAGGAGTACAACTTCCAGAGTTGCTTCCTGTATTTCCCATACTATGAAAGGTTGTATATTAAGTAACTTAGAAATAAATTTTAAAAACCTTTTGTGAGAATATTAAGTTCAAACTGCACTATAAAAAATTCATTCGTGAGGGTAAATTTTCTCACTTGAAATAATAGGTATGTTTCAACACATTTTAAGTGCATATTGCAATTAGGGAAAACACACTTTATGATTCCACTCCTTTGTGACAGTTAATTTTTTTTCCAGTTCAAGATAGTTTTTTTACTCTAAATTAACAGCAGAGCAAATGCAAAGATATGAATGATCTGCTTTTTGAAGAGTTTCCCATACTCTAGAACTATAATCATACAAAGGAAAAAAAAAACCAAAAATCCAACTGCAAAACCTGAAAATAACCAGTCACACTCAAATAACAAGAGAGATAGAAACAGATCCACAGCAATCTAATTCCACAGTGCTTCATCTTCTCAAGTCAACATGCTTTTCTGATATACAAGGAAAGGAATAGAATAAAACTGCAAGGGAAAATTTGGGATTCTAAACATAAGAATAAGGTGAACATAAAATGCAGGATTATAACTTACTGTATTTACTTGTTGCACTGAACTGTGCATTTGTCTTTGATTCTCACACATGAGATTGAAAGTTCCACAAAATCTGACCATAAACAAAAATGCGAGAAAATATTCTTATTAGAAGGCTCATAGTTCTGAACTTCTGTGAACAATATTTTTAAGTGTTTCCAATAATACCTTTTTGTAACATTTTATTGACATAAGAAATATGATCTGAAGGTGCAAAAAGAAGAACATAAAACAGTATATACGTAACTTTATTTATGAGAACAAAAGCTCCCTAGTACTCCTTAAAGAACTCCCTTTGTATTGGGTTTACATTTAGTTTGATTCATGTTCTCTCACTATGCCTTCCCAAGACATACATGTGACAATATTGAACTCATTTCAATTTTTACAATACTATGAAATTGTTCCTGCATTTTCTTATTACCTAAGTTAATGGACTAATTAGAAGCAGTCAAGGTTATATCTAGGTGTTCCAATAAAAAAATGTTTCTAATTGCCCTGAGACTGAGGATAATTCAATTACAAATCTTTTCAGTTTGATTCATTACTTTCTTCCTAAGGAAGGATTATGTTGATGGGTTTCAGGTAGTGGAACTGGGTGGCTTAGGAGAGGCACTAAAACATCCTTACAGCTTTAACTAATGTGATTAAGTTTTATGAAGTTTGTTTTTCTGCTTAAAATCTTACAGAGGTCAAGTACTCATGTGATTCCCTTGGAGAAGTGGTTGAGAAGTTGTATGAATTGAGGACACAGTAGTAATCTCGTGAAATGTGCTCATTAGTTCTAAATAGATTTGAAAAAGTTATTTTCCACATCACACAACCTTAGTTAATAAATGGTAGTGGGAGTGGGGAAGTATAATGCTTTTCAAGTCCTTAATTAGTAATTTTTTTTAGCACAGGATCTCTTCTTAGATAACACCCTGTTATTGGTTCACACTTCTGTGATCATTACTGAGTAGACAATCAGGGCTGACAAATATTTTGAAGTTGAGTTGTTGAGTTCAAACCTTTGCCCCGTCAGTAATCTGAACTGAACTACATATTTACTGAGCTTGCAGGAAAAGATGTCATCATCGACTAGGACAAGAAAGAATAATTTACAATTTTTTTTGAGATTTCCTCTACTTTTGTGTTAGGAAATTGTGACTGTTAACAGATTTTTCATTTTTTATTTTGATAGTTTCATATGTCTGCATGTTCTACAAAAGCAAAACAGCAATTCATATTAGAAATACAGTAATTTAAGGCTTTATAATATTGCTAAAACTTGTTTATTATTGGTAATCTGTTGCTTGATATATCAGGAAAAGTGCCAAGTGATGATTCAGTGTACAGATAAATTATACTGTGTTGTGAAATACACTTTGGAATGTGAGTGGAATGAATAATGTCCTCAAGAACATCCACACAAATAGTGGACAGATTTTTAACTACATTTTTAAAGCTGGATCAGCCACTACCACCCCGTGACCTAGAGACAGACTGGAGGAGGAGAGGTCCCACTGTAAGTGTCACAAATGCAAGCATGTTCAGTTTGTGATTCATTGGTAGGATTTGGTCCACATTTGCTTTGTTACTGTCATGCAAATTATGAAATGTTGAAGGTTTTTGTTGGCAAAATTTTTAAGTAGCATAATTTTTACAAATGAATGAGCGTATATTGATGGAAATTCTTGCCTTGATGCCAGTTAAGTGCTGCTTTTAAATGCTTAGAGGTAGGGACACTATATTTTAAATCTGTTGGTATTCAGCATGAATGAAAGGCATGCTGAAGTTCATAGAAGCAGATATCAAAACATCAGGACCTCAGTGTGTAGAGAAACTTCAGCCACACTGCCATAATCACATGACAAGGGGTGGCAAAAATTTTTTAATGCATGAGTTGTCAGGATGTAAGCCTGCTCTGACAGAGATGCCTTTGTGGAAGAGCGTCAAGCAGTGATATAGCTAACCCTTAGTACTGCAGCTATGTTATATTTCTGTGCTGGTTACTCAAATCTACTCCATAGAATCAATGCTATCAGAAGAAAAACAACACACTAAATAAAATCACAGAGGAGAGAGAACTCAGCAGCCCTTAATAAGTATTAAAATAAAATTAAAATTTTAAGTTCTGGAGTTTCAAAAATGTCTGTCAAGGAAAAGAGTGCAAAAATTAAATTTTACCAGATTTTCCTCTCATAAACTATTCCAAGTTCAGTATTGAAGCACATTATATTTGTGTGTTATTTGAAAATATTAAACAGATTTTATTAACCTTTTAAAACATTGAATGGATGAAGCAGATATAGACACAATTTCATTCATTCATTAACTTTTGGTATATCCTGTCTGTCAAGTTGCAAAGATTTTTTTTAATCACAATGGCATGGTACTTGTCGTTGACAAATTATTGTTTTCAAACACAACATTAAAAATGTTGTTAATATTTGTAAGTTGGTACAACTTTTTGGTTAGGTACTATTTGTGTGCCTCCGAGCAAGAAGCACTAACAAATATTGCGTGTGCTGGTAACACATACTTTTCAAAGTTATTGTGCTCTGGAAAGAGTGGTTTCACACGATGTGTACAGTTACACATATTTAAATGTCTGCTCACTGTTAATGAACCCTCTCCAAAACCTCCAGAATTTTTGTCTTTCAGTATTAATAAACAGAAGGCCAAAACTGATTGATTGATTGATTGATTGATTGATTTGGTGTGCAACCAGGCATTTTTTCTGCTTTCTGTAGAAATCATAACAATAACATTTTTTAAAAATAAAATTTAAAAAATTAATTTAATTTTCTTCCATACAAGGCCTATTGTGATACCAGATATTACACCACAGTAGGGTTTTCTCTTATATCTGATGCTATCTGATAATATCAGATATCAAAACAGTTTAAGAACAGTATTGTGGGTTTGGAAGTACCTAAAATGTGGTGTAATAACTTGATCAAGTTCAGAAATAACTATCTGAATGGCATTTTAATTTTTTTTTTTTTTTTTTTTTTTTTGTGGTCAAATGTCACAGAGTGGAAAATTCAGTTCACACACTTTAAGTAAAATCATTATCAAAGTGATTGCATATCAAAGTGGTTTATTAGCAATACTTAATTCACATGTAATCAGTAAATTTTACGTTTAGTATCAATATCATTAAGAGAAAAGATAAGCTTCTGGGGGAGGATGATAATAGGAATGAGGCAAAAAATATTTTTGCCAAATAAGAAGCTTGACATAAGCCATTCTTGATGATTAGTTCAATTTTCTAAAATGTTTCCAGGTTTTTGTTTGCTTGTTTTTTTTGAAGGGGTTTTCTCTTAAAACATTTTAATTCCCACATACCATTACAAACACAGAAAACCTAGGTTTACTGTGTAAAAAGCATGTGTTTCCCATACAACTATAAATGCTTATTGATGCATTTGTTTTTTTTCTTTTTCTCTTGTGGAGCATCAAAGTTTTTCAGAAGTGAAAGAGATAATAAGAAAAATATAGTAATTAAGTCATTTCCTTTTTGGTCTGCAAACAAAACCCTGTTATGTTTAAGAAGCATTGGTTTATTAAATAAATATGGTTTTGATGAAGAAAGAAGTGGAATTTTTTATTACATGTAAAAGTAAAATTAATATATCTGCTTGTGGGGCACTTGCTTTTTTGTAGCATCTTGTAAGTTGTCTAATAGGGGTTTTAAAAGGTAGTGAAACCTTCTGCTTACAAAGACATTTCCATTGCTTGATAATAGTCCTGACAGAAGTCATCAAAATACATATTTTAGAGGCCTTGATTTTGTTGTGTGAAACTTTTTTGCCATGTCTGATTTTGCAACGATGTTTTAGGAGACAATGGATGAGATGACCTACAGAACTTATTCTCATTTAAAAACAGCCCAACTCAAAATTTTCACCAGAATAAAGCATTTATAGCAGTGTTTTAAAGTCCTGCTTCTGATCATGGGCTTAAACTCAGGCCCAAGACAAGAGCATAGAAATAATAAAACTTCCAGTAATAATTTTTGACCCTACCCAAAATGCATCTTGTAGCACTGTAAACAGGTTCTACCAACTTCCCAGGTGCCTTTTCATTTTATCTAAAAATTAGCTATCTCATTGTAATGGTCAAACCAGCCAAGTATTGCTATCTTTGCTTTATTATTCCTATCTAAGGAATTCAGGCTTATCCTCCATTTTGACTTTGTATAAAGTCTTTGCACCAATTAAATTCACTTCAAACTAAAGTTATTGTACTTGACTGCATAAATGTGCCTTAATTACATGAATAGAACTATAGCCAGATCCCTGAATCAGTGAGAATTAAAACATCATTTCACAGCCAAACAGAAACATGTTCCCAATCACTGCACTTGAATTATTGTTATATAGCTTGGGGCTTGTATTAAAATCACTGAATAATTGCAATCAGATTATAATAATCAAGTACAGGAGTAGTAATTACAGGTTACAGTCATTTGAAGCTGCCCTCAAAGTCCCATATACTGATCATATGCATATTAAAAGTTTATGCTAGTGATAAAATTAATGAACAGGATTGTAAGCTCCTGTCTGTGAGATAGGTGTCACATATCTTATCATATAGAGAGTTGACTTTGCATAGCAAGGACACCCGCCCTATTTACATTCTTTTTTTTGTGATTTCTCATCAGAAAGTTATCAACAAGGAGAGGGGAAAAATCCTTCATCTATTTGCAGAATAATTTGCTGCTTTACTCTATCCAAATTTTAGTATAAATTAAAGATGTTACCATTTCTTATTGTAAGATTTCACCAGGACATTGCTTACACCTATTTATTACACTCACTATTAACACAACATTAACTCAAGAGAATTCTGCAAAAGATAGAAGGAATATTAAACTTTGTCAGCATTTAGACATTAGAGACACAAACATGAAGTTTTATTTCTGGAGGCTATTGGAGGATGGCACAAAGGGGAAATTAGTTTAGGATAAGAAGAACAAGCATTAAAACTTTTCCAACCTGCTTCATGTGGTCTTGCTTTGAAGAGTCCATACAGTAAACAGGTGCTTCTGATTTCCTGAGAACTATATTAAAAAGAGAAATCCATGCTATCTTATTATTTTGATTAAAAAAAAAAGAACAAACCAAAAGAACAAAAAAGACAAATATATTTCTGTTTTGAATTTAATAATCTTATTTTTAGAATCTAGCAATGAATATGGTATATGAGAGATTAATTGTATTGTGATGGTCTGAGTCTAAAATTAGATCATGAAACTGAAATAATCAGGAGGCCTCTTATTGTAGAGAAATATCTTATGAACATGGATGCTAACCACAAAATAATTTCATTATGGTTTTGAGAGACAAGCATAAGTGCAAGAAGAAGGCTAGCAGGAACAAACACAGTGAACATTCAGATGGGCCATGTGAAGAAACACGATGCTGAGGGTTTCATATCACACCAGGGTCTCAAGAGGGAATTTGTTGGGTTTTTTTATCTGCCTTTATTCAGACAGGTAGTGGGGGATAAATGTATGACAATTAAATGTGAATGAATAACAAAAATTTGCAAAGATAGACCACCAGACTACTCCTTTTCTAGCTTCAGACTTCTTCCAGCCACCATAACAACCAGCATAAGCAAAAAAAAAAGGCTGGTCAAACACTCAGATGCTGCTGCTGGAAAGTTACATGCTATCGCTCAGCATCTGGGTTGCAGAGAGGCCAGGTTCACCCTTTGGTTATTCAGAGTGGCTGGCTAAAGGTGCTGGACAAGGCAAAAGGGGAGTGAGCAATACGAATGGGGTTGAAACACAGACCACAAAAGAAGGAGGTGCAGTCCAATGGGATAGCAAAATCTCAGGTCCTGCCAGTGAGCTGTAGAGATTGTAAAATATCTGCTGTAGTATATGAACACAATTTTTTTAAAATTCACTTTGCCAGAGATAGATACCTGTTTACTTACTGAGGTCTAAAATCTGCAATGAACTGCCACAATGTCATCTTCAGAGAGCTCAAAGAGGTTTGGGAGTCCGGGAAGCATGGACTGCACTAACAACAGGGTTGGGTTCAGCTTTTTGGAATGAACAGGTTGGCTTGAGTGTCAGGAAGGATGATGCTTCTATCCTGTGGGTAAAGAAAGGATTTAAACAGATAAATGGACAGACTTCAAAGAACTCTTCTTTAAAAAATGGTGCCTAGCAAATACTTTGATACAATGGTTTACAGTATCACCATTAATGAAACATATCTCAGTGAAAAGGACAGATCCATGGACTTTCACTTGCAAAGCATAATAAGATCAATTATTTCAAAAAAATTGCTGACATAGACCTCACCTCATTCCCATAACACACATAAAAGTATTATGTTCTTCTCCAAGAAGCTCACTCAGGAAAAATTATGACTGTAAAAACACTGTATGGGAAAAAACCAAAGGATAAACCTAAAAGTTTAAACTGCCTGCAGAGGTCAGGAACATTCCCATAGTGTAAATAACCACAGTTTTATGGGTATTGAAGTGTATCTACAGCTGCAGAGAAAAAGTATTGCTCTCTTCTCAAGAAGCAGGAATAGCCTCTTTGGCCTCTCTTGTTCCATCGTGTGGATGTACAAGTCTATGCACTTTGAAGTGTTTTCAGCAAAAACATAGCACTTATTGAATTTAGATCTGACACATCACAACTATAGTTAAGGGTGAAGAGAAGTCCAAAGGAGTTCATGTATAATGTACTATTATACTCACTGAGTTATTGTATTTGTGCAAAATATTTCAATGCCTTTCTGTTAGGAGATTTGTTGGGTGTGGAGACCTCTGTGGAGAACGGTGTTGTAGTGATGGGTGTTTAATGAATACCAGCTGTGACTGGAGTGCAGGGACTTCATCGTGGGGACCACCCCACTTGCTTTATGGTTGATTCTGTGAATATGGAGCTAGTAGAGACCTGAAAGTTTCTAGCAACAGGAAGGGATTTTTCTTTTTCTCCCTTACTTGTTTGCTCTTAAAAGCCTGCAGTTTGAAATTCAAGAAAAGTGACATTTGGATAAGCAAATTATTTAACAAGAAAAACTCACTTGTAGATACTGGGCAAATCATTACTCCATTGTTACCTACAGAACCTTTCTTAAATTTTTATTCATTTCTGATTCCCTAGGACACACGTTGCAGGTGTTTACTAACCTCTAAATCTTCCTTTAATGTCACACAGGACTTCAGGCCAGATATATTTTTAAGATTGCTTTGCTATTTTCAGTGTCTTACAGCTTTTCAGAGGTCCAAGGAAGAAGGTCAGTTTTCATCCAAGTGAAATTTCAAATGAGGAAAATTTAGGCAAATATTTGTACGTCTGCTCTTTGTGATTCTGTGTGTAACACAGAATGTTTCTAAAAATTGTAACATCTGAGCTTAACTTTTGTCATGTGAAAGGAAAACAAATGGAAAAGTGCAAAACTAATATGACTCTTCAGTCAGAAATGGTTTTACATCTCTGTCAGACAGAGGTAGATTTGGTGGTCCACTCAAATTTCTGTACCATCATTTAAGGTGTCTGCACAACCATACCCCTTTTCCTTACCCATTTTCTTGAGTCTTCATGGGACATTGTTGTACTTCAAGGCAGAAAGGGTGTAGAAAAACATACAAGGGACAAATATTTTGAAATGCAAGAAAAAAAATCACTCCAGTTAACCCATTCAAAACTTGATGATTGGACAGAAATTTCTCTGATGCTGTTTGTGGGGTTTTTTTAGATCAAATTAAAAGGTGAATGTCCCAGTATTAATTCCCACAACCTAGATGTGTATTTAAGGAATTGTTTTATATACACCTTCCTGGGAATTCTTGGTTGTTACTGAGCAAACACTGAAAGGTAATGTTGTACTTGTGCTGTTTTGGTAAATGTATCCGCAAAACCCACAATCAATGGCTTGTGCATTTAGAATAAAATTAAGGACAATTCCACTGGAATTGCAAAGGAATCCGACCTTCAAAAATTTCATTGTCGTATGTTTCTTGAGTAAATAGCCTCAGATTCTCTGCCACCTGAATTTTATAACAATTTTTTCAAGCAGTCCAGCTTCAGGTTAGCAGGAGCGAGAGGAGTAGGTTCAGTTTGATTCAAATTGTGACATTATATTTTGTTGACAAAACAGAAGCTTCTCTTATTGTTCGCAGAATCTTTAACTTAATGAATTTTATAGGACTAAAATGAGTTAAAGTAACATCTATAGAGAAGATAAAAGTATCAGAGGGTCCACATCCTGGATGTAGATTGCATCTGTTCTACTCAATCTGGGGCTATGAATTTGCCTGAAAGTACAAGGCTATTGACAAGAGATGGGATTTCTTTGGTTTTAGAAAAATAATTTAGGACTGGGTTACATTTATAATGCTATTACTTACTTTGAGAAATGTATTTAATACCAAGTAGTAGACAAAAACACAGATATTGACATGCAATGCAGTGACTTTTGCTGAAAGTTACTTCAGTGATCCCATAGGAATACTGAAGGGCTACTTTGTCATATACTTGAATCAACAACATGATAGAGCTCTATATTGTACAGCTTTCAATTTAACACTAAATGGTCATAAAAAATTAAATGAACATGACTTGTTTTTTCTCAGATGTCCACATAAATACCATTATTCCTCTAGGTCTACTACCTATGCATTAACGTTTCTTTCATGAACCATTATGCAAATTAAAGATCTAAGACTGTAAGACTAATAGAAATTGTATGAATGGTATGACTGTCACAGGTGAATGCCAGTATTTGGAAGAATGAAGAATACTCTTAGCTTCCCTTTAAGCCATCATGATGAGTATGTTATTCAAGGTTAATCTTCTCTCCTGAATTTCCCTTCTGGTTCCAAACCACTACGCCAGTTGTGTTGCAGGTGTGTGACATCACCTCTGGACCTACAAAAAAATAGTGGAACTGTTCCACTCCTACACTGAGTTTTAGCTCTCAGGCAGTGAGCATCTCAGAAACCCATTTCAAAAAACATGGGGATTCCCATAGGATGGGTGTAGTCCAATATGATACTTGGCTTCACAGCAGGTAGCTACTTGTCCCTATCAAATTCTGGTTTGAGTAGAGTTTCTGCTAATCAGTCTGTCCATTATGTCTGCATTGATATATAACGTCTGAAATACCAGTCTTGTTCCATTGTTCTGCTGATTGAGTCCCTGTGTCCTCCATAGAAATACAGAAATTCCAGCACTTCAGTGAATGCACCTGATAACTGAGGCTGGAGTGGAACGCTCCTCTTAACAATGGACTACCTCTAAATCTTAGTAAATCTGCATTTTAGTTAATTTGATTACTTCATTCTGCCCTCAAATCTGTCTCAGTCCTACTGCTGTAAACCTTGCTTACATTCCCTGTAAACTTCAGGATTTTATTTATTACCCAGTTCAAAACAGTAATGTTTTAGAGGAAATTGATAAAAAAAGTCAAGTTTCTACTGCAAATTACTAAATATGAGAAAAGATAGGATGCTTTCCTCACAGTAATTTTTTATTCAAAGCAGCACATTAGGTACATATTCCACTCTTTCCAATCTGAAGCTAGTGAAAAGAGACCACAGAAGTCAGCTGTGTTGTCAACTCCTTTTTTTGGTGCTCATAATGCCAACTTGAAATATCCACTTGTACAGTTTTGAAGACTTTGCTGGCACCCTCCTTCACCCCTTTCTTAATTTTCCACTAATATATAGCTTTCAGTCATTATCAGCTTGATCACAATAACACAGTATCGAATTTACAAATTGTTGATCGTCCTCCACTAAAATCTGTTTTAGCAGGAGCTAAAATGCTCTAAGATCTAGATCTTAGAGCAAATGCATATTAGCAAAAGTAGGCCTACGTAATAAAATCTCTTTAAAACAGAAAATTTCCCTCAGATCCTATATGTTGAAATTATGATGATCATTCTGCTTTCAAAACAGGAAATGTGAAAAAAAAATAAAAAACAAAAACAAAAAAAAAATTATTTATTCTCTTTAACATAAAAAACCCAAACACACAGACAGACATTTAGGAGGAGTCTAATTTAGTTTTCACCAGCATTCTTCTGATAGACGATGGTGATGGGTTGTTATCTTAAATTTAATGTGTCATTTAGTACAACAATAAAAACGAATGAGGATCAGGTCTGCCACTCAACAGAATGATGGGGGAGGGATGGAGGAGGAACAGAAGATTAAATAACTAGAGTTTAATGGAGATATTAAAAAAAAATACCAGCGATGTATTTCTAGTGACTTCAGTCTTTTAATATTTCACTGTGTTCTCAACCCAGCACAATAATTTGAAAAAATATGGTATAAAAAATCAAGCAGAAAAACTTGACAAAGAAGGGCTCCCAATGAAGCTGTGTACTATTGATTAACATTAGTTTTTGAAATGTTAATTAGTTTTACACTTAGCGGCTTGTCATTGTCTAAAAGGGCATAGGAACAAACCTTCCAGAGTGAAGGCTGAGGAACTTTTAACTCCTTCCTGACAGGAACTGGTACACATTCCTTTGCTTTCAATAGCAGCAGAAACAGACAAGAAATAAATAGCTCTGGTGATCAGTAAGATAAAGTAATGTAAGTATCTGAATTAGTTAGCAATGACAAGAGGGTGAAAGAAATATGAGGTAAATTAAGATGTACAGTGTAGTTACTGTCCACAAGATAACTTGATCCTCTTTATCAGGACAGAAAACTCTGCCAAAATATGAAATTATTTCCCCATAAGAATGATATCTAACAATGTTTGCAATTGCTTTGTTTATTTAAGAGCAAGTTGATGGCACATTGAAGACTTCAATATATAGGAAGTTGAAGGAAATAGAAGGGATGAGATAAGGATGATGTAAGAATCTGTTTAATCATGGTACTTTACAATTTAAGTCATTATTCTGAAATCTTTGAAGAAATGGGGGAGCAGGCGTGACATTAAATATATTTTCCTCATATTTTTCTGTGCTTCTAATGAAATAAAATCTGGAACAAAATAGAAACCTTTGACTTGATAATTCTTCCTATGCATCATACACAAACTGCAATCTAAATGATAATGCTCAAATGTTAAGCTAAGGACTTATAGGCTAGGTCTGAAAAATCAAAGTGCAGGGAGGTAAGCCAGCCCAATTTATCCCATAGTCCAGTGAACAGCAGAACACGAAGCACTGCTCTACCTTCACCCTCCAGAAGTCATAACGCTGTAGCAGGGAGGGAAGCAGGCTGTGTTGTTCCTGTTTAGCACTAGTTTCAGCAGGCTCAGTTCTCCCAGCCTGTAAGTAGAGCAAACTTCTTGCACACTAAGATCATGTATACATTTTCAATAACCAGAGAGGTGCAAAAACCTGATGTTAAATTTGAGTTAGACAAACCCATAAGCACTCCATTTGGGTTTCAGAATGGCCACAAAGCTCAGAGAACTTGGCAAAGCAGATCATCTTCCCACTATCTGTGCTAACGGAGTGGTATCCTGTCATGAGGAAGTAGTCTTGGCTTGTCCCTGTAGTTTGCTGAACACCTTTCTAGATTATTGCAATTTGCAGCATTTGACAGATTTCAGCAAAAATATAAATTCTTTTACTGGTTCAAGATTCTGTGTGAAGACTTCAACCAGTTTCACTTTGCAAACAGGTCCAATAGTTTCCATATGCAGAATTTGTGATGTAGAGGATTATTTTTTTCCCCTTCAAGGGGGATTCTCTGGTTGTGGTTACTCTAGTGCAAAATACTGTCTATCCTGTGAAATATTTTACTTCATTTTGTCGTATGTCTTTTCCCCCCTTCCCGTGAGGTTTTGAAATAAGTACATTCCAAGTGAACTTTAGCTAAAATTAAAAGGCTTAATTATGAAACATAAGTTGGAAAATCCCCTCATATCAATTCATCATTTTCCCAGAAAAATTTAGTTTGTGGAAATGTGACATGTAACCTAAATAAAATCAGGAGCCTAAACTATTTTATTGAAAAAAATAACCTTATTGTGTTCATAAGCCTAAAAAGTCAAGTTGCATTCTGTTGCATGTATGTTTTCAAGAGAAAAAAAAAAAACTGGAAATGTTTTTAGAAACTGTATGAGCTGCATTATCTATGTACAATGTAGATATAATACTACTTGATCAACAACTATAATGTAAAAGGTAATATGTGAGACTTTTATATACTTCTCAGAACTATAAAGGAAGTGTGAGTGGATTTTAAACATTTTGATTAGCACCACAAAGATTTTAATGCTTTATTTGAACAGTTTGCTATAGGGCAAACACATTTGGTAGACAAGTAAAATGAAAGCATGGGCATCAGGTTCGCTGTTTTCTATTAAGTAATGTTGCGAAGTAAGCAGCAGTTGGATTCAGATAGCAGATAATTATCTCCACACTATGTGTCACAATAAATAATTTTAATTGGTTTAACTTCAGGGACCATTACTGGCCTAATTAGAAACATGAAAAGGCTACAAGTATTAGGAAATATCCTAAAGGAATGAGAACATTAGCAATTCTGTCAAGCCATTTTTAAAATAGTATGCAGTAGCAGTCACATTTCACTGAAAGGCAGCTTACTTGAAAGGTGCTTTTTAGGAAAATAGTATTTGTGCCCTTGTAATATGATAAGTTGATGGGCAAGCATAGAGAATTTGTAGTGCTTGACATGTATTATTATTGTATTAGAGATACACTGATCTGATTCTGAATTCTGTTTTTAAAGACACAAGTTAACTTTGGGCAGCACAGGAATTATGAGAGACTAGGGACAATGATGAAGTTAATATAGTTGAAAGAAAAAGAAAAGAAAAGACAAAAATACACCAAGGTTGTGAGGAGTTTGGAAGGAGGGGAAGTTAGGAAAATTACAGCAAAATTATGTATCAGACTCTTTAGCACTTTGTCGAAGCTTTGTAAAAATGTCTTTTGAGCTTTTCATCCTCTAACTCTGCCTCGAAGTTTTGGATCTTCTGTAAGTATCCACAGTCCAAATGAGATCAGGAGTTGTGTTGAATGACAATTTCTGGTTTAAACACTTCTCTGTGTTGTGTTTTAAAACTTCCTAGCCTTTTACACACAATGGCTTAAAGGCCTGCTCTTTGACTCCTCTGTAACTGAAAGCCAATGGGTAAGCAGGGTTAGCTCAAGGAGAAATTGTTTTACAGAGTGCAGATCTCAGTGTTAACTTGATCGCTCTTACAAAAACCCAGACACACAGCTTTCCTTCATTTGTACTAAGTTGATTTCTGTAAACGTTACGAAAATTTTGATATGCCCTGTTGCTTTAATGAGCATGTGGTTGGTTTTGGATTTGCTCAACCACTGTGCTTGATTTACCTACTTCTTCTACTTTATAAGGGTTTGTTAGTCACTTGAGCCCTTTACAGGTGTTTCTTTTAGATGTGGTTGAGCACCATTAGATGAGATGCAATTGTGCATATTTGAAGACTGGGGTTGAAGGAAGGAAGGAAGGAAAACATGGTAATGAATAAAACATTCACACAAGAACTGCTGCTTTATCTGGATGAGTTTTCCAACTGGGTCCTCGTTCTCTCTTCTATGATATTTTATATAATATTTTATATAATGTGCCAGAGGTGGCACAAGAAATACTACAGAGGAAAATCTTTATGACAACCTTAAGAGAATGAGGATTTGATTAGTGCTATGCTATGTTTGCCAATAGAGTCAGGGCAAAATCTCGTGTGAGAGGAACAATGATGGAGACTAGTGAATACCTATCGTGTTTTACCACAGGAGAACACGATCAAAGATTTAAGCAGGTCATGCCACTTGAAAAGTTGATCAACACCTGCCACCACTACAGTAAGGGATATTTTCATTGGTGTTGAATCCCTTAAAGTTATGCAGATATAAAATATATACATAAACTTTTCATGATTTATCTCTGTTTTTTATTAGCCAGTGGGAATTCCAATATACACGTGCATATCCAAAAACACATTCTCAGTATTGCTTACCTACCTATATCTTAATAACATTCAATGTCAGTTCATTATATAGGCTATGCACCATCTAATGAGAAAACTCCTTTTGCATTTTTATCTAGTTTCAATGAGCATTATTTTGTTCTCATAAAGGAAGTACTTAATTTGCCTTTTTTTCATAACTCTGTTTTGTCAGGACTTTCTTGTTCCCTAATAAACAAAACAGATTCAATCATTACAGACTATCTGCACAATATAGTCTTATTCTGCCTGAGCTTTCCTTTATCTACATCTAAATAATGCTTTTGAAAGACATAATCTGAAAGCCAAATATACTATATAAGGCTACATAATTTTTTACCAAACTTTATTTTCAGTCATTTTCTGTTCCTCTTGTAGCATGATTTACATTTTTGAAGACCATTACATATTGAAATAAATTTTCCAATGATTTAGCACAGGTTTTTCTGATACATTCTTACCATGCTTAAAATGTGAAAAGACCAATAGATCATGCATGAGATACAAATATAACTTCACATAGTCCGTTGGTGTGAATACAAGAAAGCAGTGAAGCTGCTGAAACTGCTGAAACTGCTGAAACTTAGACATGTTTTAGGCAATAAATGAATATGTAAAGCTTTGATTTTGTCAGACTAATGAATACACCAGCATAGTCACATAAGACTTAGAGCAAAGCGTTTCAGCAGAAGCAGTTTTTGTGACTGTTTAGTTTTCCAGTTATATATTGTGAGAGGTTTTAATGGTACCTGATATCTTTTTGTACTTAATCTGAAAAGGTATTGCAGCAGCAGAGGTTAGGAGTATACAAGAAAGTGGCTTGTGGTATATAGTAAGAGTTTACCTTTGATGGTCTCAATGAAAATTTCCAGAGGCAGAATGCAGAAGACCCAACTGTGCACTCTGCTAAAAAAATGACCTCATGGTGAGGTTTGCATGGAACCTCTGTACCACAGACTAACCTCCACCTCCGCCCTCATCCAACTGACAAAGGACTTGGCTTTTGGCACATACCCATGTGTGTTCATCCTGCTCAGTGATGGGCCGGGTTCCATGTTTTGAAACCATCACACCCACAATATCTCAGAGTAGCCTCTGAATGTCTCCTCACTTCCGTCAAATAAGGAGGATGAAAACATACTTTATACATGTATATTACATATAAATATAAATATATCTTCACATACCTAAAGATCTAAAAATCACATGTAATATTGGCAATAAGAAAAATGCCCAGAAGTTTTCAACAAAAGACCACACAAGCCAGAAGGACCAGCCAATGGTTCATGAAACCGAAAATGTAATTGCAGTTATGTTATGGATGTAACCTGAGTGGCATGGAGCTCCAATCACCCACAGTGTGGGGAGACTACTGTCATCTATGGGACCATAGAAACACAGAATCATCAGGGTTGGAAGACACCTTCAAGATCGTCTACTTCATCTATCAACCTAGCACCACTACAATCACCCCTAAGTCATATTCCTAAAGGCACAGATATCCACAGATACCTCTTGAACCCCTCTAGAGACAGTGACTCCACCCCTCCCGAGGCCACTTATCGCAATGCCACACTAACCACACTTACCGCACTTTCAGTGGATTTTTTTGTATTTAATCTGAACTTCCCCTGTCACTACTCAAGGCCATTTTGACTCATTCTTTCGCTTGAAACACGGCAGAAAAGACACCCACTTCAATACAACCTCCTTTTACATAGTTGTAGAGGCCATGGGGCAGTGGAGCCTGGGCATGTGTGTTCTTCCTTCACCTTAGGTGAAAGGCTATGTAGAAAGCAGCAGAAATCTCTGGTTGAGTGAGAGCAGAGGGATGGAATGGGACAGAACCTGGTTCTTGACCTGTCCTTCTGCGGACTTACAGCTCTAGACAGCAAACTATTGGGCAGTATCCCTTGGTCAACCTGGGCAAAACCCTGCCCAAGACTCTGCCAGAATCAGGTCAAAACTGTCAGTCCCACATCTCTCTGTCAGCCAGCAACCATGTGTCCCAGAGTGTCATGGGCCACAACCAGCCTTTGGCCCACTGTGATAGGGCACATAATTGAGGTTGGAGCCAAGAGCTGGTGTCAGTTTTGATTCCATAACTTTGAGTCAGCATCCTTGCAGGAGGTATCTAATCTCTGGCTATGTGGCTGAGGAAAAGAAACTGTCATTCTATGGTCCTGTCCAGGCCTAGATCTGAAGCTGTGAAAGGCAGGAAAGTAAAAAAAAAATGGGACAGGCATTGTAAAGTACCACAGGAAATCCTGTGTAACAGCTCTGTCAGATTGTTGAACACTTAACTCTGTGTCAGCACCATGTAGAATGTAGTGGATCTCTGGCTGTGTGGCTGAGGACGGGAGAGCACCGTGTCCTGGTCCTTGCTCTCTCTGGGTTTGCAACAGAAAAGGCAGGATAATATCAAGAAACATTAGAACAGACTACATCAATTTATATGGAATTGAACATTCTCTGTAGAGATAAGCTCATGTCCTTGAAGTGAGATCTGCAGTACACTTCAGGTATCCTTGCCATTCTAGGGCAAAATCCTTAGGCCTATCCCCAGGCCCACTTCTGTAGATTCTTTGTCATACAGAGCAGCTCTATGTGAATGTCTTGGGAAATTTGCAATGTGGTTCCTATACTTTTTTTTAATTTTTTTTTAACCAGGAGAGTTACCAAGTGGCAACTTTTCTCCTATAAGAAGACAAATATTTTGGTGTCCAGGCCAGCATCTGTCCGTAGCTGGAGGGATTTTCAAATGAAACAGATTTTCCCTTTCTTGTGGCAATCTAGTGCTTCACCCTTAAGAAATGAGTGTTTCCATTCTGTATATACTTTGAAGATAAATAATCTTGTAGAAGAAAGTCCAACAGGAAACCTGCCCTAGGAGGCTAGTTAAATTTTTGCGAACTATGAAAAAAAAAAAAAAGAGATACTCTTGAGAATAAATCCTTCTACTAAGTAAGAATAATCTTCTAAGTCCACTGTAGACCGTATGTGGTGGTTGTGGGAAGTGTTAAGGTATGATGAAACACAGGAAAAGGAATATGAGAGAATGTGATATCTGTCTTTCTCCTGCTAGATAACTGCCAAGTATCCTGGATTGTACTCTATAGGAACATCCTGGCCCTTGAATTTCACCATGCCATTCAGAGATGCTACCACCTAAATAAAAATCCATTTAAAAAGAAAATTCTTTCCTGTCAAAGATGAAAGTATGATTTACCACCATTATAAATTTAGAATTATACAAAACACTTTAGCTCAACTTCTTGGTCTTTTTCTTCTTTCCAAAAATTGCAGTTAGAATTTGTAGTCATTATTTTCTATTCTGCTTTTCTGTCTAAGTCATATTAATATGGCATTTATTGTCTCACTTCTGTGTGGCTGGTTTGCTTTGGAAAGTGATTCTGCATTTCTGGCTAAGTTTTTTTCCAAATATGATAGAGCTGAATCAGGGCTTATATCTTCGAATGTCTCCAAGTTTCTTTATCTGTCCAAGGCAGAAGGTTTCTTATCTGACAGCCTTATAATTATGGAAGTAGCTGCATATTAATGATTCAGTGCTTACATAAACAACTGGCCTCAGAGAAATCTAATGAACTAACTTGCAGGATTTGATTTTGCCTAATTAAATGTAAATAATGTTTAATGTTGTATGTGACAGGATTTCTCCAGAAACTTAGGGAGGTTTTATGTAACCCAAGTGCAATTATGAATGCAGACCGAGTGCTATACTGAACATCATTAAATTGCATGTCATGTTCTGTTTTCAGTAGTTATCCGTCTATGTCTTTAAATAGAAAACAAAGATATTTAAGATCTGGTGTAGGCTATGATATTTGGTATCAGAAGATGCTTGCAATATGCATAACTACATGCTACTCTGAACTGCTTCATCTCTTTCTCTCTAAGCAGGCTATAAACAAGATAAAATTTTTCAGTCAATTAAAATCACTTTGGAATCCATCAAAACATTTTTCTTAATTTTTTTTTCTTCCTTTCTACAGTGTTCTGCATCAGCAATTTGAAATGTTTTTGTTGATTGGATATAAGCTAGATAGAGCTGAATCATCAGATACTGGGTCTCTGTTTCATTGCAGAGGAATATTTTGTAAATGAAATCCAGAGTAAAATGGACATGTAGCTTTTCATATTTTTGTATGAACTTGTTTGAGCTATAATTAAGAATCCCAGAAGGATGGACTTACTCACTTTTGGGAAAAGACTACAGCAGCTATTTTTATTCCTCTCTGCACTTCTCTAGGTGGTGTCTATATAATTCAGGTAGCTAAATCATTACAGTTCTGCCAGACTGACTATGAATATGCACACCTCAATTTCCTGATTTCTATAAGTACTTCTTAAAGGTAGAAAGGATTTAAAAATTTTGTCTGGGATCTGTGCTCTGAAGAAGGCTAGTTGTTATTCAAACCCCTGAATGAACTATCAATAATTGAATAATGCCATTACCTGAGGAAGACACCTTAAATAAGGTAATGTGAAACACCACCCAGTGGACATTATCCTTTATCAACGAAGTGCCACCTCACCTACCACCCCACCCTTCCACTCCTCAGGAATCTTGAAAGAAAACCATGCAATGAAACTATAAGAAGATACTAAGGTGAGAACAGATATAGTCAGCCAGAAAACAAAAAAAAAATAAGGTTTGTAATGTCCAAATGCTTCTATGGGATTGAATACAATTATCCTAAATTTTTGTCTTACATATCCTGACAAACAAAAAAATGGATTTGAATATAGTGTTCTACATCTGTAAAATTCTCAGTATTTTCCTTACACACATAAGTCCTCATATCACTGTACCTGATGGCAGATAATTTAATAAGTGGGCTGTTATTTCATGGACAATATTTAACAGGTGAAATCAAGTAAAAAGTCCTTACTTTGTTCTCATACAGAACTTACACAACAACAAATTTTCAGAGTTTCTTCAGGAATGTGTGTAAATATCACTATTAAAAAGAAAACCTTTTCAATTTCAAACCATGCTGCCTCTCAACCAGACCCAGCAAAAAACAGGTGCTCTGTATTTTGGTCCCATGTTCTGGCATATGCCAGTGTGGCCGAAACATATATATTCAAATGGATGTGGATTTCATTTGCAATGTGTTTACAACGGAACTTGGTTTTAATAGAATTTATGGTACTAATACACATAACATGAGACCAAAGTCAGACTCATCTGACAAATACATCTTTTTTTGGTTGATGTGTTCCCTCATATGGAGTTTCTTAGGCATGGCTGTTGAGGCTGAAACAGTAGTGCTGGCATTTTTTAATCTCTCAGCTGTTGGGGCTGCTGCAACATTTGCTGGTTTCTGTTCTCTCCTTTCACTTTGTGTTCTTGAAGGCACATCCTCGTCATCCTGCAAGCAGTAAAAAATTATGACTAAATAATACTAAAGAGAAAATATTCATGAGTGTGATAATAATGAAAATTCTTTTGATAAAAAAATTGCCGAAAAATGTGGAGTATATTCATCACTTATCACTGTTTTCTATCTGCATCTTTTTTTATTATTGTTTTACTGAGTATTTTACTGAGTATTCAGATCATCCAATTTTTTTAATTTGTATTATTTTTACTTACATTTCTACATAGACTTTCAAAATGAGATAAAGAGCTGAGTTTTATTCTGACCTAGTTTTGGTGATTTGGTTTTATTTATTTTTGTGTTTTCCTCTTCATTCCCACTTGACTACACTAAGTTTCCATTAACTTTCCATTCTAAGTGCAAGTGCTGATGAGTACATGAGTAAGATTGAGCTAGAGATTCAATGATGTGGAAAGCTGAATTAGATCTTCAGTAACACCCTCAAACATGCACATGTATATGCAGAGAGACACATTTACTTTGGCTGTGGGCACAAAGCAGGCAAAGCCACAGAGAACTGTAATTCTTTTCTTTTTTTCCTTTTCTTCCTTTTTTTTTTTTAAGCCAAGCAAGTCTTTTTCTAGTTTGTGTTTATCTGCCCTGTCCTGCTGAGAATTCATTTCAGTGAAAACAGGCTTTGTTTGCATTTATGTAGTGTGTATAAATATCATTGTATAATTATGATTCAAGGACTTGTAAATGACACTTGAGACAGGGCAAACACTGTAGGGAGATGAGCTGGTTAGAACCTGTCAAAGTATTGCAATGAGAATTAGCAACTAGGTTTAGATATGCTTTTGGTTTTCAAGTGCTGTATTGTACTTCAAAAATATGTTTAAGTACAAAAATATATGCTTTACAGAGCAAAGGTATTTTTAAAATCATGATTTTTATGTGCTTTCTAGTATTTCTGGCATGCACTATAACATTTTTATCTTTCTTACCAGCCATATTCAGAGATTTTATTTTAATCAAATATTTCATGGTTTAGTTTTAGAGTCACAAGAACACACTGTAATTTTAACATCTACAGGCATAAATAAAACTCACAGCACAATGCATAAGAATGTCTCATGTTTGGTGGAATTTGGTAAATTATAAGGGAATTCTGGTATGAAATAGCTATTCCATGTGAATCCAGACTGATACACACAACAAAATACTGTTCAGACACTGCAAGTCATTTCAAATCAGCTTAGACCTCCCTCAAAACCCTTAAATAGTAATGAAATTGAACATGCATGCAAGACACCGTGCTTTGCCCTATGGCAACTGTAGTCACAGGTCTGCTTCTTGCCATTTGTTCCCCATTTAACCACAATAACACATCACTGGTGAACATGTATGTGAACATACTGGTAATAAAAACCCTGAAAGAAATAGCTGCTTCAATATGAGACACCCCAGGTGAGGAGAGCTACATCATTCCTACACCCCAGGTGAGGAGAGTTACATCAGCCCCATCTCATTGCAAGAGTTTTTGCCTGAAGTTCAGATCAGGGTCAGTATTTGAAGTTGGCCTCTAACAAGTAGTGGTTAGGTTCAGTCTAAATTAACAAGATGAGACTTGAAAGATAAATTGAAGAAAGTAGTTTGGAAAAATACTTATTTATTTATTTATTTATTTATTGTGTCCAGGTCTTTGGATTATTAATTTCTTTTCTTCTTTAGGTAAAACGTTGTGGCCCAAAAATGTAATGAACTGGGTATCAAAGTACAAGCAACTTGTCTTAATCCAGAGTCATGTCTCTAGCTTCAGTAAAGTTATCCCAGATTTACAGCTGTGTTGGTTAGATCAAAGGCTGTCCAATTAAGCTTAAGCTAATTAATAAAAATAACTTTGCTTCAGTTTTTTACTGACTGGTTGGTTAGCATGTTTTCATTGTGTTGATATCACCTAATTTTACTTTGCAATGCATATCTACTCTGAGTAGAAATGGTTAAATATGAAGAAGCCAGGTTATTATGCATTTCAATTCCAGAGTCAAATATAAAAATTTCTATTATAGGGACAATTAATTACATCTCAAAATGGCAAATGTGCATCCTTGTCAGGTAGAGTGTACTCTGATGGCCTTTCCTCAAACACTGAATGTGGAGATTTGATCTCTTCTAATGGTGCTGAGAAAAGGGTAATTACGCTATGGTCAAAGCTAATTTGCTTTCTGCCAGATGAACTGTTGTATTTTATTGTACGCTGACATTTTAAAGTAATTACGGCACTGTTGACCTTAGACAATTCCAGTTGTATCGCTGTCTACAGCTGCAGTGTTCTACCTTTGGCTGGCAGACAGCGGCTGTAACGAGGTAATGACACGGACAAAGAGCACCATATGGGGCTCCTTTGAGATACACAAAGCCCAGTGAAAGGAAACAAGAAAATTTTAACATCATCATTTCAGTCACCCATTTTTACAGCCGTAAAAGATCCCATCCCCCCTGTACACAAAATGCCCTGAATACTTTACTTGGTCATATACTGTATATCTGTGTGTTTTCCTTCTGTAAATGGCAGCATGCATTAAGAAGAAAGAGGTCAGGTAGAACTGAATGTGACGGACTGGTCTTTCCCTGACATGAGTTCAAAGGCTAAAGACTATTGATTGAGATAAAAGCCTGGGCTCTTATCTAATGTTAAAGACACTCCTTGTTGTCTGAAATCTGTGCACATAATTAGGCTGAAAGAAAAGCACTTCATCCAGAAAATCACTATAAACTGAGCTTCATTAAATGTAGATATTAGTTAATTTAAAGGAAGACATTATTTTTCATTGATATATTTTAATGGTTGTCTCTTCTAAGCTAAGAAATATAATCATGTGCAGAGAGCTTCCTGGTTAATGTATTCCTGCTAGGACAGAAAAACAGATTGCTATCACTCACAGAGACTAATGCTTTATTCTCTCAGAAAAAAAAATGTAGGCTATTGAAGACAAAAATTTATTGTTTCAAAGAGCTGGTAGAAAACTGAATTTTGTTGTTGCAGTAAACATTTTTCTAGTGTTTTGTGGCATGGGCAATAGAAATGTTCACTAGTTCAAAGCAGGCAACAGGATTTCCCTGTGTCATGCTCCACAACTTACATGATAAATGTAAAGAGATAGTGGAAATGATTCTATGATTGTAAATCGGTTAATCTCCATTGGAGTTGGTTTTCCACAATGAGGCCTTGTTAGAAACAGTAAGAAAAAGGAGATTACAGTTGGCATGTGTCAGAAAAATTACATCTGAAGAAACAGGTTAGTCCCAGCATTCAGTGTTGCTTTTGGCTCTGAACTGATATAATTTCTTAGAAATCTAGTTTCCAATTTTGCACAGCTCATCTCATTGTGGCTGAATATTACATGGAAAAATAACCTATGCATCCTAAAAGCCTATGCTTTGAGAATACCACCTCTTTATGAGAGGTTCTGGAATGGGAATGGTGTTTTAAAAGTTAAACTATGATTCAATATAGAATTCTGTAACTCTGGCTACTTGCTGGGTTAGTTTTCTAGCCCAGAATCTATACGTAAGATACATATGTTCTAATAATTGTCCAGCCTTATGTTTCAGTTTTGGACTCTGGTTACATTTTGGGGGGCATGGGGGGACCACTGTGAAAGCAAGTTTTTTGTTCTGTTTTTCCCCTTTTAATGCTTCTGTTATCCCATACAAAAACAGATGACCTGGTTGTGAATGAAACAAGAGTCATCACCGTGCATGAAAGACCTGTGTTGTCAACCACCCAGAAAAACACCATCTCTGTGCCTGAAAGGCAGAGTGACAAAAGGAAAAAGCCATGCCAGCTTTATGACCATACTTTCTGTAGAGATACTTTGCAAGATGGCACAAAGAGAAGTCAAAAAGGAAAATATTATAAACAACATGGAACTGAAAAAAAAAATCTACCTGTAGCATTGTAGCATAATACTGTAAACTTGTAAAGTTGTAGAGAGACATGCAATACTGTAAAATTGTAAAGACACATGCAATATATTTTAATGGAAGACAAACACATGTCCTTAACACATCGCAAAGGTGACACAAAGAGAAATAAATCATATTCCAGATGTTCATATTCACATGACTAGCCTAAAAGTAGAGATTCGAGGATGTGTGAAGGCATAGGTGATCTTTTTCTTTATCCTGAATGCAGAAAAAAGCAAAGCATATGACAGATCTCATTCAATCTAGTCCTATAATACAATTGTTAGTCTCAGGTATCTACCCATCAAGAGCAGTGACAAAATATATCTATATGGTGAAAGACTGATTTATCCCAAGATGTATAAACATATGGATATTTCCCCAAGGAATAAGGTTAGATAGCATCAAGAAAAATGCATTGTCTACATAGTCTTTTCAAATTTGGTTGTAATTTGTCCTGTGCTTGTGTTATAAAGCAGATGGAATTTGAGGCTAAAACACCTCTGTTATGATCTGAGGTTAGACGCTGCAGTTAATTTTTTAACCCCAACCTACATGCTTGCTCTGCATCCTGTACATCTTGTGTTTGCTCTGTATGCTGCAACAGCTAAAGCTCAAAATATGCCAATGCTTCATGCATAGGCAGCAGCTTGAGTCAGTTGAGCCAGAATGGCTTCCTAGCCAAGCTAAGCTTGTCTCAGCTGGAAATTGCACTTTACATGTTAGATAGTTCACAGGTAAAGAATTACAAATTGCCCTCTAATTATCTTGTTTTATGCAGATTCCATACATGACATGAATGGATTGCTATTCATGCAGCTCCATTGGAAAATGGTTTGGAATGGGGAAAGAGTAATTTGTGATCTTTTAAATTAGAAATGGGAATATATTTTTCTGAATTATTAACACAGTGTTTATTTGTAGACAAAAATTGTTGATGATGACACCTACATTCTTAGGTGGACGTCAGGATGGAGGACAAGATCTGCTACTGATATTTGAGGAGCTGTATATTCACCCTTCAAATTAGCTTGTATTTAACTTGAGCTCTTATGAAAGCTAACAAAGGGAAAGAGAGTTACATTTCCTGATGGAAAATTATATTTAGCAATCTATGACAGGAGAGCAAAAGTTTAAAAGAAAGGCATTTGGAGGATGGAGACAAATATCTTGGAAAAGAAAACAAGACCTTGAAAAGGAAAATGGACAACTGGCATGAAATATAAGGAAAAGGAGAATTTCGAGACATTCATAACCAAGGGCATAATAGGTGAACAAGTGCTCATTTAAAACAATGGAGAAGATATCATGGTAAAAAAAAAGGGAAAAACCTGAGAAGAAAAATAAGAAAACTGGTAGTATGGAGATTTCAGGCTAAATTAATACAGACCTTTTGCTGCAATACTTTGTGACATACTGTTTCACTGAGGATTTCAGGTTTGAATACATTCTTGTCTTTTGCAATAATTGTATTTTGCCTTCCTTTTTGCGTATGAAGACATTGGAAGCAGTTCACAAGAAATTTTTAAACTCCTTAAAATTTTCTGAAGTTGTATCATTTTAGAAGAACAGAATAGCTCTCTTAACTCTGTTTAAAACTGACTAGCTTTCCATGCTAAGCTATTTGGCATTATAAAAGTTAGTAACTTTAATCAAATATATAGTTTCATTAAGGGCCATGCTAGATCTGTGTCAAATATGTGACCCTCCAATCTGCGTGCATTAGCTGTGGCAGTACTATTTCCTCATTTCTATCTTGAATTTATTGCCCATGAAGTAGTCTGTTGATTTCTATCAAAACAAATATAAAGACACATAACTGGCACATAAAAATGTAAGTCAAAATACTGACATTGAGACTTTTTGGAGATATAAAGAAACAAAAATTTGTCCAAAAAACATAGCTTTCTTTCATTCTCGTTTAAATAATAATTTTTAATACCAACAGTTTATCCCTAATTTAATTTATTTAACTTTAAAGTTGAAACTTTCCTTGTGGAAAGTAGAATGGTTTCTTAGCATTCCCTCAAAAGTAATAAAATGTAAACTGTGGCAGCAATAACAAATTTAAATGGTTTTAAAAAGGGAAGCTTTAATTTATAACCTAGGTTACAGATTATTGTAAACTACTTGATTACATGGCAGACATACCCACATTATCTGTTTTGAATATAATCTTGATCCTTCAGAGAAGTTAAAATTTCATTCAATGTGGAAATCAATAAAAGGCTAATGACACTTTCACTGGAGAGAATATAGAGATACATATATATATATATATATTTCAAAGTAAATGTTGTTGACTTTACTTATAATTCCTATATAAGTTCTTTGGGGTGGGTTGTTATTGTTTTTTATTATGTTGGTATGTTTTTCAAGAGTATAGTAGTAACATTCTTATTACACAGAGCTGAGATTCAAAAGACATCATTCGCCTTCCAGAATGCAGGAACTTCGGTTTACATAGCCAAACCTTTTATCTCACTTCTGGATTTAAAAGAAACAAATAAAATTATTTTTAAAGGCTTGACTTTGACAGTTAAATATCGTTTTACTAAAGGTGTTGGAGTTTTTTTCTCTTTAGGACAAGTTCCAACTTGTTTCTTCTAATTCACTCATAAAAGCATCTTTCAGCAGGTCTGGGTCAGCACTTGGTCACTGACTGTTTATGTTCAGAGCGACTACTGTGTCCTTCTTCACCTTCCAAGAATACCACAGGTTTTGGGGAAGTGTTACTTCTTTCACACTCATTTGTGCAAAACCTTGTTTGTTGGAAGCCATCATGCCTCAGTTGCTTTCTGTAGCAACCACAAAGTCATGGGTGGAAAATTATTCCAATTTCAGATCTACAATTTAAAAATTTTTCTCTTAAATGTATTACTTCAATAGTAATAAAAAGCCTGGCACTACAAACAGCTGCCTATTTATAATGTTTCGTAGGCTTCACTACATCCTAATTTGGACATTCTACAGTGTTTCTGTGGTGCCCTAGCTCTCTTTTTCCTTCTATACGGTTCATTTTAATAGACCTAATTAATGAATTTTTGTCTACCTGTAATTCTAAATAAATCAGCTTGAGCTGCAAAGTTCAGATTATATCTGAATTTAGCAGTTTCATAAGTGATGTGAACTTTCTGTGGCATTTAACTCCATTTGGCATAAGTTGTTCTATTTATTTTAGTAAAAGTTTACTACAATTATGTCATCAAACAGTGTCCGAGATCACCTCAGAATTACTTGTAACTGACTTTGTTTCAGTTCAGGAGCTCAAAGGCACAGCTTTTCACATGTTAAGGCAGCTGAAATATATGGGTTTTAACTAATCTTTATTCTCACATTGAATTAAATAGAGTTCTGTTTCAATGAGCTAAAATAAAACTTTCTTTAGGGCTATGGCCAGGGAAGTTTGCTACAATCTGTTCCTTAGGGACTCTGCTGCTGGGTACTGAAATCATTGATCATGAAAATAGGAATTTAAAGGAACAGTGCTTTTAAAAGGTGTTCTCTGGAGGTGTGTTAATCGCTGGCTAAAGTGGTCATACATGGTTTCTGAGTAAGATAATTCACAGCACTGTGCTACTTTCCCAGATCCGTACATAAGAGCAAACTGATGACAAGGCATCCATAACACTTTTCTACACATCCTTCAGATGCTTGACATAGGCAAAAATTAAGTATCTTGAGTATATTTAGCTAAACTCTGTACTAGTGAGTTTTTATGTTCTAAAGATTTAAACTCATATTTCCAGAGCAGCTGTAGAGGAGATAGCAGTGTTACCACCTGGTAAATCTTTTTTTGTCTCTGACAGGGTACCGTTATTCTTCAGAGTAAAGTAACTAACACCTTTACAGAGTGTGTCACTCCTGCTTAGAGAAACTGAGGTTTATTTTTTGTTGGAAAGGTATAAGAGAGAGGTCAATAAAAGAGAAAGACAGGACCTCAGATAAATTACAAGTATTAAAGGTTCACAGAAAGATGGAAAAAAGGGAACAAACATTGCCTATGTAAAACAGCAATTCTGGTTGCTTACTTTATAGGAAAACTAAAATGGGTCAGACTTAAGACAGTGTATAGTTGAGATACTTTATTTATAAGTTCTGTATTTTTCTCCTTAATTTTCACATTTTTTTGCCTCATCCCACGTGTTTTTCCAGTACCTGAAACAATTTGGATGACACTGGAGCATTTATAAATGTGGTCCTGTAAACTTTCCCATTCTTTATTATGTTGTGAGCGAGTAATGCTGTCTGTAATTCCCTAAAATTCGGGATGAAAACTGAGTTCACTTATCTTAATCTTGTTACCCGTTCACTTCAGGTGGAAGACAAGAATTCTAACCTGAAAATAGCGTGCATCTTGAGCTGGCACAGAAGTCTGTTTTTGCAGATTATGGCTAGTTTAAGAAACCTCTGAACTGTCACGTACCATCTGAATTAATGAGGCCATACAGGTCTAAGGTCTCTAAAAAGGCCCACCTAGATTAGAATTGATTAATCCTGAGGTGGGCTGCAGAGTATTATTAGAGTGACAACAGATGTAGGTTTTGTATAAGCATAATTTCATAAAGATCGTCAGTTGTATTCTTTAATTAGTGATGATCATCCATAACTTGACTGCAGTGAAAATTTCTCCTAAACCATTAACATATGTTTGCTGAGAAGTAGCTTTGTGAAGAAAAATGAGTCAAAGATATGATTTATAATTAAGAAAATGTGTTCAGAAAACTTCAATGTGGAGCACAAATCCCTTCAAATATTTAAATTACTGACAGAATTCTTATTTCTATATTACACATGAATTTCAACCTTCCTATTAAAATTATTATTTTTTCACTATTGCAAATAAAACTAACTGTAAATTCAAATAGTGACTGAAAGATAATATAACTATAATATAGATATACCTAAAAACAAAACTGCAGTTTTGAACTTGATTTAGCATTGAAGAACTCAAAAATATTCTGATTCCAGTTTTACAGCTGTTGTTCCTACAATCGGTTAATATAAAGCCTGTGATCTGAATACTAATAAGGATTTATTTCTTTTTTTTTAACATAAACACTGAAAGCTAAGCCCAGTGGAGTGCTGAAGACAGTGGAGTTTGTAAGATATAAATGTGGAAAAAGACTAAAAACAAGATTAAGTTGTTGACAATTTTGTTGTCTGTTAAATATCTCCTGTTCTACAACGCTACAGAAATAATTCTACAGAAGAAATTGATCATTTGCTGAAACACCATCTAAATTACTTGTTGACTGTTTGCATGGTATCTTTTGGTATCATTTAAAAAACTATTCTGTAGAAGAGCAACGAACATTACTCTGTTAATAGACCTTTTTATTTTTACCTTTGTGTTGTTGAATCCCAATGTACAATCAATTGAATATCACAAAACCTATTAAGTTTCTAGCCTTTAGTTTCCTATTCTTCCATATTAAATGGTCAAAATAAGTGGTTGTTTTAGAGAGATTATCATGACCATAATGAGGCCTGACACTTGCGACATTTCAGACACGCAACCACCAGCAGCTCCATCACAACAAAGGAGCTCCAAGTGCAACATATTGTAATGGTGGGGAGAGTTGTGAGTTCGCAGCTTTGCACAGCGGATGTGGCCACACATCTTTGCACCCCTAAACACACATTCTCATCCAATCTGACAGACCAGACAATGGCACAAAAAAATCCATTGCTGGTGCTTAAACAAAGACTTCATCTCTAAAGAGACAAAGCTGTGTGCTGAATGTGTTGCCAGTAGTAAATTTTCAAAATGGAAAACCATGAATACTTTATTAAGGAAAAACAAATTGAGGCAGGGATGACAAATGCATTGGTGCTATTTTTTTAAAGTTTTACACATATGTATTCTCTTTATTTCTAATATTTACCTGCCTATCATCATGCAAATGATTTTGTTAATTAGTTGTATCTTATACATGCTTCACACAACAAACACAAGGAAGCTATGGGAAAGGAAACTAGGGGACCACACTAAGAGAAGTAAAAAATTCATCAGTCAAGTGAAATATGATTTAGTAGTCTTTAGTGTAGAAATAATATTTTTTCTTTAATACTTACTTAGACAGAAAAATAAATGTAGGAACTAGAGTCTTTCAAGTCAATTCTACCTTGGTGATTGAAAAATTTATTTTTAAACAAGGAAATAGCCTAATTTTCTGTTCAACTTAACAGCAACATAGTATTAAAAAGTGAAGCTAGATATGTGCATATTTACCATAAGGGAGTGAACTGGGCATTAATGGGCTCTGGAAGCTTATTTGGAGACAGCTGCACTTATCATGAATCAGGAAAGCGAAATAGCAGCCCTAGTGCGCTGTAGGTCAGTCACAAATGTCGACTTCAGAGAGCTATAAATCTCCAGTATTACTTCAGCTGCTGACTCTCAGAACACCCTTCTAGCATTTTCCTATAATTTAAAGATTATGTAAGGTGTATGATGAGAGTGTTAGATGAAAATATTAATTTAGAGATAAATCCTCTAAATGCTCTAAAGCAGCAGCTGCTGTTGAGCAGGATCATCTTCTGGTACACTTCAAATACGAATTGCTGCTAGTTTTGTCAACAGTAGGAGGTCATGGATGACTGCCAAACAAAATAAGAAGTTTTCCAACAAAATGCTTTCAGTTCTAGGTAGTCACAGGATATCTTCCTGTACCATTTTATTGCTGATCTTTATACTTTGATATATTGTTTTATGCTGCGAACTCCTTGACAGAAATCTTAATTGTGAAATGAGATGGAGTAAAAAGCAATTAATCACAGTTACCTCTTTCTAGCATATCCAAAAAAGATATTTTGTAGTTGCTTTTGAATGTTTTAAAGGTATTATCCAGGCTCACAAATTTTGTATCCCACTGTGAGGCTGTTCTTCTTTAAAATGCAGTATTTACATATTGAAATGTAAAACTTTTAAGAAAAGTGGTAAAATTTCTTATCAAATTAACATTTTAATTACTGTGAAATAGAAGAGGGGGTTCTATTGTTTTAACTTCACCATTGTGGGCTATAGGAACAGACCTTTTAGCTTTTGATAATAGAACCTTATAGTTATGTATGCAGATTTTTTGTTATCTGCCCTGTTGGTAGGAAGATTTTGTAAAATATCAGGACAACCAGAAAGAATAAAGTGGAAATTCCTGTCCTTTTTTTTTTCAAGGTAAAGTGAAATCAATGATAAGTGACATGTTTGCCTGTGATAGCACGAGCTCAACTTACAAAACTCCTAGTTCTTTACTCTAGGTTAAACAGCATTGTTGCAGCCTACAAATTATGCAATAGATCTACAGTTCATCGATAGGCAATACACATAAACTACATAGGCAATATCCATTAGCTGATTTCAGCAGACCAGCTGAGTATTTTAATGAATGAATTAGATCTTCAGACACTACTGTCTTTCATAATGACTTTTGAACATGAAGTTTTTAATGAAATTTGCTAATTCTAATGATGAAATTTAGCAGGCCTGAAAAGTTGTCTCATTACCTGGAAAATGAGCATAACCCTTTACATGCAAAAGGATCACAACTCTTTCATCTGAAGTGCTCAACTAATAGAGTCTATTTTTATTTTCATATCACAGCGAACCTCGAGACATATGAATTAATAAATGTTACATATATTTGTGTGTAAGCTCTTTAGGATCTTTTTCATAATTCTTGTTGAATAGGACTCAATCACTATCAAGTTTAAATAGTGATCCTCTCACCTTGTGAAAATTGGCCAAGTGCTTAAATATATTTCTTTAATTTTTTTTCTTTAGGGATATATGAAAAATGCTTTCTTAACAGTTGTCTAGTTATGATATATTTTCCATGGCAGCATGATATTTCAGTATTTGAAAGCTTGATTTATAATTTCAGTTTGCTGTTCTTTTTTTAAAACTGTTGTCTAAGTGATTGTTCTAAGGATATGCAAATATAATACACAGTATAGATTACTTTTCCTGTTCTTAGTTCACAGTAAAGCTTTAACCTCCCTGAAAAGAGTTTTCATGTTTTAATTTTGTTGTCAAGGTGGACAATGGGATTGAGTGCACCCTCAGCAAATTTGCTGACGACACCAAGGTGTGTGTGGCAGTTGACAGGCTGGAGGGAAGGGATGCCATCCCGAGGGACCTGAACATGCTTGAGAGTTGAGCCCCTGCAAACCTCATGGAGTTCAACAGAGCCAACTGCAAGGTCCTACTCTTGGATCATGGCAATCCCAAACACACCCACATGCTGGGCAGAGAAGTGACTGAGAGCAGCCCTGAGGAGAAAGACTTGGGGGTGATGGTTGATGAAAAACTCACCATGGGCCAGCAGTGTGCGCTCGCAGCCCTGTTCTGGCTTACAGTGTTCTGGCTGCATACAAAGGAGCATGGCCAGCAGGGCAAAGGAGGTATTCTGCCCCTCTGCTCTTGTGGGACTCTACCTGGAGTGCTGTGTACAGTTCTGGTGTCCCCAACATCAGAAGGACATGGAACTGTTGGAGCAAGCCTATAGGAGGGCGGAGAAGTTGATAAGAGGACTAGAGCACCTTCCCTAAGAAGACAGGCTGAGAAAGTTGGGGCTGTTCAGCCTGGAGAAGAGAAGGTTGTGTAGAGACCTAATAGAAATTTCCCAGTATCTGAAGGGGGCCTGCTGGGAAGTTGGAGAAAGACTCTTTGTCAGGAACTGTAGTGATAGGACAAGGAGTAATAGGTACAAATTGAAAAAGGAGAAATTTAGGCTGGATATTAGGAAGAAATTCTTTACTGTAAGTATGGTGAGATACTGGAACATGTTTCCCAGGGAAGTTGTGTTCAAGGTCAGGTTGAGCAAACCTGGCCAGGTCTAGTGGGAGGTGTTCCTGCTGATGGTAGGGAGAGTTAGGACTAGATGATATTCAAGGATCACTTTCAACCCTTAATATTCTATGATTCTGTGTTTTTTCTTTTCTGTTTATTTCATTAAAGCACTTAGAGAGACAGAAGGGCTATTGTTTCATTCCTTCCCTGTATCAGTGACCAATAACATCTGAACATTTTCCATCCCAGCTTTGTATCTGAGATACGAAGTCATAGTACACAGCTAATTTCTCTCTTCTCTGTGCTGAAAACATAATGGAATCTGAATTTAACATAGACGTGATCTCAGAAATCTTTTATAACCTTAATTCATCCTGATTCCATACAAAAAAAACCCATCCTCCTCAGATCATGCCAGTATAACACATAAATTATAGTATTAAATACAGACCTGTATCACAGATGGGAGATCATATTCCTGTGATAGGACCTGGATATTTTGTCTACCACAGGAACTGGAAGGCTCTGGGGCACACTAAGGCTTTTTTTGTCAATGACCGTCAGCTGTCTGTACAGTGTGGCTGCCTCTGGTATTCCATACGTCTGCCTTCATCCTTGTTGCATCAGTGTATCTCCTTTATGCCACAACTTTTCTCAGTAGGAATTAAAACTAACATAAGCTGTTTCTCAAACCTAAAGTCTCTGCAAATACCTCCAGAGCACTAATTTTTTCTATCCCAACCAGTCCTAGAACCAAGAAGCCTGAGGTTACTAGAGCTCTTGGCCAGCTAACTACCGCCTGGAATTACTCCTGACCTCAAAAGTCTGAAGTTAGGTGTGTCAGTTTACTGTAAACAATGCAGAAAGACTTCACAGCCCAAATTTTATAGTAAGAACACTGATAAAATACAACCATCTACACTTCAGGTGGGAAAGATGTGAAATCAATGCACCTGACCAGGTTCTTACACATCACTTGTTTCACAGGACATAATTGTAATAAGAACTGAGAATAACCTGTTTGCCATTTTAGAGAGAGGTGGAATCACTCTACAAAAGTACTTTAGGAATTGTCCTGCCTCGTTCCCTATGCTCTGAGTTCCTTTTCTAGTTTTCAATGGATAGAGATCGGGATTTTGTAAAATTTTATAGTATCCCAGGGATGTGTAAAACAGGTATACAGAACATCACTAAAAAAATGCCAAAAAATGTAATAGCCTGCATCAGACTAGTCTTAATTGCAAAAGTAAACCTTGTTTCTTGAAAAAGTAGAGTTAATTTTGATAACTTTTAAAATAAATATAAAAGGTTTTTTAAGAAAACAGGCATGTAGAAAACTGTTTTGCATGTTACTTCAGAAAAAAACCTGAAATAACTGGAAAGTAAAATCTCTTGTCATTTTTCTCTGCTATTTTCAGTCATTTTGTGAAATGACTGGTTTCACAATCTGACTAGAGCATAAATTTAGATCTCTGTGATACTCAGCTTTTTTCTGTGTTCACTGCCTGTTTTTTTTTTTTATTTTTGATACAAAAATTACAGGGTATTTGTTCTCTGTATATCAGGATAGCTATATGATTTCCCAGCATATGTTAACATCAGTTATTCATAGCCGGCGTCTACAGTATTTTCAGTAAATTTACCATCGTTGCTGGGAGAGGGTGCAAAAAGTCCTTTTATTTCTTTATACAAAGATAAGGAGAATAAGGAAAGGGAACCCATGAAATTCCTTCAGGGTTTTATCATTAAGTGTGAACAATGTTGTCATCTCCTGGATAAGCCACAAGTCCAAGTATGGTTATTGCAAATTCCATTAAGCATCTCTTTCTATTTGTAACAAAATATTAGCCAGTAATATGAGAATATGAAAATTGGAATAAGGTGGTAGCTATGCACTCTGTTTTTATTGCAGTGTTATAAAGTTTTAAAGTTATAAATAATGTTGAAGTAGTTGTTGTTGTGGCTTGGTTGGAGGAGTTGGTTGGTTGATTGGTTGGTTGAGTTTTTTTACTTTTTTCTTTTTTCTTTTTTTCCTGGAAACAGTTTTTTGGAAACATTTCCTTTAGGACATGGACTATTTAACTTCTCTTTCTATGATAAATCAGGAAATGCACAGCTTAGGCATTCAGCTTTGTGTCCTTCCTACTGCTTTCCAGCTAAATCAGTAGCCTAGGTGAAACCAGATATGGAGGTTTTGGGAGAAAATTCCACCACAGCTGAGCTCTGTCTACTGCTTCTGTTTAGATGATATTTGTAAAAGCACCTCTCTAATATTTTCTGTTCGGCATAACTGTTTACCAACTTCATTGTTCATTTATCAATGTCCCCATAGCAAGAAGATTAATTCTTTCTGCAAAATGTTTTGTAAAAACAATGCATTACCAAAGCATCTCTCTCTTGGCAAAGACTTTTGAGACAGATAGGCCATGGCTGGAGCAGCAAAGATTTCAGGAGAGGCCCTTAGGAGAGATGAGCTCAAATGGGTAATGAGGGAAAATTGTACATGTTTGATTGTCTTAATGCTCTCTTGCAGCACTATCTGATCCACAAATCTAAACAATAAGGCTGTTATTTCCACATGGGACAAGCCCAAGGCAGTCGTAACATGTCCTGCCTTCAGTTGTATTGAATGCCTTTTGAGGTCAAGGATCATGGTGGGTGCAGGAAGGGCTAACCTCTTCATATAAATCTTATTAAAGAGCTTCAAACCCGTATGTAAGAATTTTTGTTATCAGTTACCTCTACACAGCATGTGAAGTGAGTCTTATTGCTACTATTTGTAGACAGCACCACAGTTGCTTTGATGTTTATAGCAGATTACAAAAAAACATGTGAGGGAAGCAGCCATGACAGCTTCATGCGATTTGCTTTGCAAAGATCATTTGTAATAAAGTATAGAGTAGTATTTGCAAAACTGAAATCCTGACATTGGTCAGGTATCCAAACATATTTCTGTGGCTTCTGGAGACTAAGATCTTTAACTTGTTTAGAGAATGTAAACCTGTAAATAAGTCTCCTTATTAATATTAATTTGTTTCGATTAATGTGTTTTGACAGACAGGATTATATGTAAAATCATGATCTTTACTACTAATACTTTCCTTTGGTACAGTATTTGTAATGACTTTAATGTCTTTATATATTGTTGCAGTTTGAACTGGTATGCATAACTCATAATTAATACTGTAATCACAGTTAGAAGACTATTTCTCACATAGAAAGCTGCTTTATCTTTTCCTCCATGACTTGCATACCTTTAGGTTTATATGTTCAATGTTGTTGATATAGATGTCTTCCAAACATACAAAGAAAAAAAAATGTAATATGTGTTCTCTACTTGCACACATGTTCATGATGAAATAATTTAAACAACACAGTAAACGTAGATTTATATAGAAAACAATTTCTAAACATAATCAGTGTTCCATGTTTTTCGGTGCCTTTATATTATTCTAATTTAAGGTAGTCAGTTGGAGATGCTTTACAGAGTGACAAAGTTTTTTTGAGGTCTGTTGCACAAAATTTTGAGAACATCAACCCTCTTGGATATGTCTTTCAGAGGACATAAGTGGAGATACTAAAATTCATATTTTGATATCTCTTGAGCGATAGAGGAGATGAACTCCTAGTCTATATGAATGAACTACTTAACAGATCAAAGTGTTATGTACAGACATACAGAAACTGTTAGAAGCTAGATATAATGTGCTCCTGGCTATTGAAAAGACAGATGAAGCAATACTATAGTGAGGCTGTCATTGGCTCTGTTGTGAGTGTAGAATAGGTTTTTTCTCTGTCCATTTCTTATGGACTTGTACGTGCCCTGTCAAGAGTCTGGATATGCTCTTTCTGGTGTAGTTTTATGACTTTTCATGCTCAATATCTGAGATCAAATAAGATGTACTTTTTCGGTGACAAAGTTACTGAGGCATTTCATTCCTAAATGTATAGTACAGCTTTGTTTTTCTACCTCAGAATGTGAAAAGCCCTAGAATGAATCTAAGAGTTAAATGAAATACACTTGAAGTTTCTCCATCCCGGAAATGTTCAAACATATTAATTTACTTCCATTCAACAATAAGCACAGACTTTTTTTTTATGGCCTATGGTTGTGATTTTTAAAAATATAGTTAATCAAAATTAAACCTCTGAGGAATAGTAGGGAGGTGAAAGAAAGAACACAGAAAGTGCAATGTGAAAATTTTCTCAGCCTCCAAGCACACTTTTATGATCACAAACAGGATTATTGACTGGTGGTCACTACATTCATTGGAGTATACAGAAGACAAGCTTCAGGCTCTCACCTCAGTGATTCAAAGTGGGGCTGGGACTGAGTCTTACCAGTTGCAGCCATTCTATTTTCAGAAATTAATAATTATGGAGTCAAGGTTTATCACTATATCCTTGTGCTTGTGTAGTTTACTTGTTGTCTTGTGTGCTTGTTGATTTGTGCTTGTGCTTGTTGCTTTGTGCTTGTGCTTGTCAAGTCTTCTGACTGCCACAACGCAATTGTTTCAGCAAAGGGGTAGAACCCTGGAAAGTGAAAACTGGTAAAACCCAAAGACTAAAACCCAAATCTTCTGTTCCCTGTGTGAATGCCTGCATTCAGTGACCTGTCTATTATCCTGGTTTCAGTCCCTTTTTCTTTTCCCTTTCTTCACCCTTTTTTTTTCCTGGGAGAAAGAAACATCCAAGCTCTGCCTTTTACACTGTTGTGGAATGAAAATTTGAAGAAAATCCATGTCAGACAGCAAAAAAGTTTACTGTCTCTTCTACATTTTCAAAGTTAGATAAAAATACTCTGGAGATATTTTACCTCTATAGGCAACAGTTTAGCAGGCATTAGCTAAGTTGCATGTTCCTGAATTTCCTTCCATGTAAATCAATGTGGCAGACTGGGCCTTTGTGGAGATGAAGATCACATCTGATATTTTTCTAACAGAAAAAAATTAAAAGCAGATCCAATATAAACAAAGCCTTTAATCTGAAAATGCAGAAAGAGTGATTTTCACATTTGCCTATACTCTTGCCTATACTGAATTATGAGTCTGATGTTCTTCTGATTTTTCATTTTATATGCAACTTTTCCCTGCATGATCTTTTTCTTTCTTTCCTTACCATCTTAGTCAATAATCCCTGTTTATTCTCTTCTGTGGCCAAGTGTGTAAAAATAAACTCTCCTTCCTGTCAATAGCCATTTTGGCACTTTTCATTCAGGTCAGCACTACTTTATGAAAGAAGTCAAGGGCTAGATAGAGTCTAAGACAAAGTCAAACACTGCAGCCTGCAAATTGCTGGAAATGTCATAGAGTTACAAAAGTTTGAGACCACCATTTTGAAGATGCCAGAGGAGAGAAATACAGGTAACAGAAGCCTCTAGGGATGCAGGTTTAGCAGACTTTATCAGCAAAATTAGGTGACAGGGATTTTCTGCTCGTGGAACTGCTGGTGTATACACTTGTTTCTTAAATACTGTGGTATTACAGTGTTTGACCAAACACCATCCTGTAGTCATGTAACATTATTATGTAAGTCCTACTTTGTTTTCACAGGTCATTAACTAATTTAAAGATAAGGTATACAGTAGAAAAAAAGTTTTTTAAAAACATTGGAAATGTAAGGAGATTTTAGATATCTAATCCTAGAAGTCCTTGTAGTCCCACATAAATTTTTTTTAATGCATTAATCAGAAACTTACAAGAATATTGAATTTCCGATTCTTTTTTCAATGTGCTGACATACTATTTCAATTGAGATTCTAGATAAGGGAAAAATATAAATATTATATTTTAAATCTTCAACAGATATTTGTTTCAAACCATCCATATGTGCTGTTTTACTATTTTGACATTTCAATGCATAATGTTGCAAATATAATATGAGCATGTAGGGGGTTTTTATTGGGTTTATTGTATTTATTTTGTATTATTATGCTAGAACTCAAGAAGTTTTGCACTGATTAAACAAAATATGGCAATATTCCCTTTTCACTTTACAGTTATATTTCTTTTAAGTAAGGTCCATATATTTATATACCTATATATATGTATATAGGTATATATATATATTTTATTAAATATTTTTAACATTTTTAAACAAGAATTGTGTTTCTGCTGTCTTTAAGCTAAAAGCCCAGAAGCAACACAACAGGACAAACCAGAGAATTCATCAAAGAAAGGGTTTAAAAGAAGACATTTTTTAAATTCTTTCACATATTAGCTAGCCTTAAAGAAACTGTAGAGATCTGCCTAAATCTAACTGACACCAGTCGGTTTTACAGATAGACTAACTTTGTGACTTTGTAAAGCATTTCTTCACCTTGCTTTTCTATGACACCAAATATTATGTGTAGTCGACAGGACTGTGAAACATATTTTGTTGGTTAAAAGTATTGCATTAAATGGTTGTCTTCCATAAAATCTTCAGATAGGAATCAATCAAGAATTGTGTGGTAATGTGCAAATTTTCACTCAATTTGAACTGATTTGGCTCTTCAGAAGGTTAAAGTAGTTTAATGGTTGAAAGCACATTGCTGTGCAGCAAGCTGCAAAAGTCAAAGGGTTAGGGGATTAAGATTTCATTTCCTTTTAGCCATGGCCATGTCTGCTTTCTGTCTAAACTACTTCTTGTTCCCATTTAACCCATACTTTTAAAGACAAAAGGGGTTAGAACTTGCAGGCCTCAGGCTTCATTTTAACAAGATGTCTCTAGCACTTTGGTGCGTAATTTGTCATGAATGTCATAGGTCAGGGAATGTTGGAAACCTACAGCAAACAGATGGTCATTATGACAGCAGTTAAGTTTCAGAAGCAAAAGAAGCTTTGTGATATTTACTTTGGCATGTGAATGTTACACCTCTGAAGAATATTTTCAAGTTCACTCTTACAATGGACTCATCCTTTTTATCACTCACTTCTTAACTAGAGCTCACAGAAGCCCCGAGCCAAATCGTCTTCCGATTGCTCAGAGGGTTCAGTGGATTTCATTCCAGCAGCAAGATGTATCTGTAGAACAGACCATTTCATACACAAAGACTAGTAATTGTCCAGAATTGCTAGCTGTACACAAACTTTTTGTTGTTCAGTTAAATTAGAAAGAATTTCTTTTTCATTCTCATGCTACTTTTTTGCCCTGTTATTCTTTACAAATATATCAAACGGGGGCTTCATATAATCAGTATTCTCGGTTGAAATCTGTAATATTTTGTTTCACATGATACCACCAGACATAAGAATCTTTACCTAAACAGGATACAAGATTTTTGGGAACACCCAAAACACAATATTTAAGATTTTAAAGGGGAGGAGGAGAAGGAAGACACTATTAGGAGCAATCTCAACAACAAAAATCCTGCAGCCTGAAGCTGCCTTTAAAAAAAAAATCTATTCAATATGCATATGTAGTTCACTACACTCAGATCTGCATGGGAATTGTTTTACAGAAAAAGAAAGAGCTGTCTGTTCCTTCAAGAGAACCATCTGAGTAGTTGGTTGATCTCTTATAAGCCTTATGACAAATATTAATCTTGAAGAGAGAGCAAGGTGGTCTTTTTTTTACAAATCAGTTCTATGAAAGCATTTAGTGTAAAAGGGCTGTAGATTCAGATAAGTGCAGGAGTACAGATGTAAACTTGTGTGTGACAAGCTGACAGGCAAGCAAATGGGTTTAATATCACTCATAAGTGAAGGAGGTGGGTGAGCAAAAGGTAAAAGACAAGCCTCTTTATCCAAGATAACTAGTTAATTCAAAAAAACCTCTGCTATATTTAGTAGGAAGAAACAACGTTCTGCAGATATGCTTGAAGCATCATTCAACAGGTAATCATTCAGAATGAGAGAATTAATTTTCTTGCTATACACTAAAGAACTTGTTTCACTATGTCTCGTCCAAGTCACTTAGTTGAACTTTGTGAAGGTCACTAACTGACATGTTTTATGCATGTGAGGGTATAACTACAGCAACAGCAGCTGGAATTTGTAGACATAATCTGGTTTCCAGGAAAATAAGGCTGTACCATTGATCTGTCTGCCTGGTAATTCCCCTTTAGTAATTTTTGACCAGTTGTCGCATATCAAGAAGTTTCAGAAAAAAAAGATCAGACAAAATATTAGAAAATAACTCAGTTTCTGTAGGTTTCTTAGAGAATTAGAGACTGGGCACAAGAAGACAGACCCAACTTATTCCTGCAACACAAGACTATCAGTAAGCAGTGCTCTCAGACTGAATGTACAGGATCAGCTCTTCCATTGCACAAAACCCACCAAGATGTTCTTGCTGTCAAATGGGTAGGTGGTAGGTGAGAATTAGTTCCGAAAGTCATCATTTCAATATGGGAATAGGAGACTGGCAGTGGTAATTACTGCTGTAGAAAAACCGATCAAACTCTTCAAGAAACCATGCCCAATTTGTTTCACTGCTAATGGGGCAATTTGTCTTCTCTTTGCAAAAGTTATAGAATTACTACCTCCAACAGAAAAAGTTTCTTCTTCCTCCAATCTTAGGACCTCATGTTCCCAAAAATATGTACTTTATGTGTGCTTCATGCTTGTTCACAGTGATAAGAATTTTCTCATGGTGATGAGGGTTTTCCCAATGCTTAGAGTGTGAAGGGTAGAATCTGTGGTTCTTGGCACCCTCAATGTTTCCAAATTTTGTATGAAGAGCTGCCAGCTACCAGCTTGTGAACCTTGCGGTTAGTTATATCTTCTTGTTTTCCCTTCCAGAATAAAAAGTCAAATACATAGGATGCTTCAACTGCCTGAAGGTCATGAGAGACTTATGAGGTGATCATTTCTCCAGGACCCACATAAATGAAATATGCAATTTTTAATTCCCAAAGGCTTCAGATCAGAGAGATGAAAACCTGAAGGATATTACCTTTCACAACCTGAATTCTATTTTATGCTCTTGCCAGGTAGTAGCCTCCAGAGTCCTAGTGACCCGAATAGCTGTCTGTGAGTGAGTGGACTACAATTCCTATCAGTCATTACAACAGATTTGATCAGCAACTAACTTTATTTAAACATTTTATAATTAAATCTTGTCCCAATGATTGATAAGTATTGAATCCAGCTCTCTCTAAACTAAACAGTTTAGTTTAGCTATTGCTACTCTCTGGATTTTGCAGGTCCTGATGGTAACAAGAAAGATAGGCAGCTAAGAGAAAGATATCACAGATGGTAAAAACCTTCACGTGAAGGACGATTATTTCATTGTTGTTTGAGGAAATAAAAACAATTCTCAAGAAAATTCTGAAATTCATATAGGAGGTAATAAATAATACTTCAGACACTATTAAGAAGGTACTAGACTTTTCTAGATTTTAAATGCATGATGGAGCATTATCACTACATTCTCTAATTTCAGACAGCAGAAACTACAACTTTCACATGGTAAATTCTTTTAGAAGGACACACAATTTGGCATAATATGAACGTACTTTATGAAATAAATTTTGGTAAACCCTTCTTTAATGTTATTCCTCCATTTAGAATTGAATGTCTATTAATACTAATTTTGAAACTACTGAAATCACATGTTTTTACACAAATATGTCATATAGCCTTTGTCAACGTTTAATAATTGATAAGTTTATACGTAGTGTCTTCTCTTACTAACCATTTATTGGCTGCTATGTTTCCTGCAGCTCCTACTTAGTAATTTGACAGGGATGGAAAAGAGAAAAGGTCAACAGAAAGCTAAAATTATGAACTGTTCTGAATGTTTTCAACATTAAAAAGTAGTAAGTGAGCAAAATTTAAATACATCTCTATTAAATGCAGATCAAGTGATCATTTTATTTTCCTGACAACTCTCTCAGGTGGAATAAAGACATTACTAGATGTAGAAGTAAAATGTTTCTGTAGAAGTGCAGAAAGTGGTTATTAACACTTTTCTATGATAATTATGAAGCAAAGCAGTTTCTTCACTCATGTTACAAACGCCATTTCATTCACACCCAGAACTTACCAATTTGCAGGATGCTTCAGAGACTGGCCCTTCAAACATATGACCATGTGAGTACACTGCATCACAGAGAATAAAGTGTTTAACTTACTACTTGTGCCACAAATCCACATCTCTATGTGCTCCACACTGAGCAATTTTGCTTACAACTACAGAGCTGTATGCTGATCTTGCAGGGTAGTAGTTATCACAACCTTTCTTGAAGTGTAGCTTCTGTATAGCAAGGAGAGAGAGGAATTATTGACATATGACACTTGAGATCTTTCTAGCCTTAAAAAAGATACTAACAAAAAAATAAATGTCTGAAAGCAAAACCTTCCATGAAATGAAAACTTCCCTGCATCTTCTTAACCAATCTCTTATTTTCTTAAGGACTGATTTTGAGCTGTGAGATTTCCCTGAGTTATGAGGATATTATGGTAAAAGAGAACGTGTATTAAGAAAATTACTGTCATTGCCTTCACTATATTAATAAGAAAGTCAGGAAACTATACCTTGGCAAAAGAAAACATTGGGACATTTTAAAAAGTAAGCAAGGTTTTCCAAGGATTTTTTTTTAGTGCGTGATTTGCTTCAACTATTACACAACGTTTACAATGGTTTATTTTTTTGTTTTGTTTTGTTTTGTTAATACATATGCTGTGGCTTAAAAATATAAAGCTTATAAAATATAAGCTTAAGCTTATGCAAGCAAGGAAAATTTATAGGTGTGTGCTGTATTGAAATCTGTTTAGATCCTGTAGGTATATAGATTAGATTATATTAGATCAAAAGTCATGTAATGAAAGCTATTCCTGATATTATTTCCTAGCTTTAACACTTAGTGATGGGATGGTTGCACAAGATGTACTTCTTTGCACAATGTGCTTCGAACACATCCAAGCAGCTAACTAGCAGTAATTATCTATTTAAGCCTCACTTTTCTTCTTCTCTTTTCCACTTGTATTTTCCCTGTTTCTGTTCTGTGCACCTCAAGTGACACCTAATTTATGATAAAAAACAGCTTTGCAGGAAACCTAAACGAAAAAAAAAACAAAACACCACAAAAGTGTTTCTAACAATCCAGGTAGGGAATCTGAAATTGTAGTTCTAAATTATTGCTGGATTGTAAATACAAAAAATAACTGTTGTAATGCTATTTTCCCTCAGTCACTTCTGGGTGGCAGAGCGTGTATAGAACTACTTCAGAAGTGGTGTTTGGTAGCCTAACGAGCAATTAGTACAATCCATGAAAATTTTTAAAAAAACAAAAGAAAGTTAAAAAAAAAACAAAACACATCTCCTAGGCCTTGAAAGTAGACGTGGTCACTAATAGCTAAAATGGAGTCATAAATAGATATAAATATTTAAGCTTTATAGTGCGATTTGTTTGTAGAGGTAGCTATTAGCCTGCTTGTGAGATGGTAAATTCCTGCCTAGTACAATGCAGCACAACAGGCAGCTCCAGTGTGCACGCAGACAAAGAGCCCCAGGCAGCCCCACCCTCGCTTATTCTGCTTTCCGACAACACCCCTTGTTCACGAAGCCCCTTTCAATTGTAGTCTTTGTTGGTAGTGTTTACTTTTTTCATTCAAATCTCTCCTTCCCTCAGTCTCGGTCTTCCAGGCAACCAGCTCGCTGGAGCCAGCTCAGGGAGGCAGTGAAAGAGAAAATGAAATCCAGCAGATGTCTATCGTGGTAAAAATCTCTGCCAAATCCAGCCAAAAAAAATCCTGAGGAGTGGGGGCAAAGAAATCAGATCATTATTGTTGCTGTTGTTGTTGTTGTTACTGTAGTAGTAGTAATAGTAATAGTAGCTGTTATTGTTATTATTATTGATGTTATTGTTGTTGTTATGGTGATGATGATGATGATGATTACTGTTATTATTAAATACATTTTGTAATTCTCTTTTCCTTATTACCCAAAACTGTCTCCCACCTCTCACTGAGAATGTAGGTTGGTCATGTGGATTCGCAATGATAAGAGTGGTGTTTTAATGTGCTCAGCGAATAGCTTTCAACTTGTATCCAACTCTTTTTTTTAGCCAGATGGTAAAAATACTATTTATTAAAAAATAACACTTTTCTTTCTTAGGCAAAAATGGCACAAATGAGAATCCATTGTGTGATAATGTCCAGAGCTTTTCCTTGGTGCTTTTGGTTTTTTGCTCTTGTGATTTTTATGTCCTCCCTAGCTTATGGGGATTTTTGCTTCTGGACATGGCGGTTTTTGTTTTTGTTTTGTTTTGTTTGTTTTTTGGTTTTTTTGGTTTTTTGCAAAAGCAGTTATTTGCTTTTATGTCTGAAGTGCATCACAAAATGTGTTTTGGAATATATTGCAAGATGTGGCAATCCTGCCTATACATGGCAAAATGTAACAAAAGGATAAAGCTGTAAAACACTTCCACATAAAGATGTTATAATACCAGCTCGCAACTTTGTGCAGTGGAATATAAAATAAATAAAAAGCAGTAGTTAAAAATGCCTTTTTTTCCCCAGGTTAATTAAGACCAAAATATGCATACTTTGGTCAGGAGGTGGCAGCTGTCACACCAGCATCTGTAATGTGCATTTCTGGAAGCATATTCTCCCTGTGCCCTCAACTCCACTGATAGACACACTTCATGATGCATCTCAACAAATTTGATATTATTAGTCTGATTTCTATAATATTCCAAAAGTATACATGTATGTGTACATACATGTATACATGTAAGCACAAAAGTATATTCATCATTGGAGAACATTTTTTTACTTTGTTCTTCTCAAATCCCGGCTAAAAAACCTTAGCACAGAAATGTTAACATTTAATTAAGACATATTTCTCCTTTTGTTGAATATTGTTGCTGCATTTGTTTTAAGAGGGGAAAATAAATGGTAGATAAAAAAAGTCAAAGGTATCCTCTCCAGACAAGGAACAAAAGTTGGCATAGCTGTAGAGCTGAGTAAAACCTGAAATTTTAGTAAAGTGCTGATTGTTTGCTCATGTTTTTTCAAGAAGCTTAGTCAGCTCAATGTAAAGTAATGCAAATGAAGAGAACATTTTCTTTTTCTTCTTAAAAGCCAAATTTTTACTTCCAAATTTATGACAATAAAGGGATCATTATATTCTGATATAAATCTAAGTTATATATGAATATATCTTCTATAATTCAACATCTTTTTACATTTTCAAAGGTCTTTAACACGTTCTTATGACTCCAAACTGTGCTTAAATAAGATATTCATATTTTTCCCAGCACTTTTCCAGCAATAATCAAAACAGAGGTACTCTTTCTTTTCTTCTGCCTTGAAATTTATGTCACTTATTATTAACAAAAGTAATAATCATCTGGGATGATCATGCAGCCACACAAATCCACATACCCTCCATGAGGAACACCTGTATTCAAGCTCCTTAGGACGTTAAAACCAGCCATAAATCCTGTTCCCTCTAAATGCAAAAGGTTTCATGGATTTTTCTGCTGTGGGAAGCCAGGTTCCCTGTAGCATGCCCATTTCTCAGCTCGTGACTTTCAGCAGTGTCCACCTGCTGAAAACCTTGTTTGAGTTCTGGACTAGCAAGATGCCTCTCAACAACAAAATGGTTCATAGAGGGGAGTGGAGGAATTTCCATCTCTCTGTCATCATTAAAGGGGTTCCCCTACATCAAGGGGAATGAAAAGTGTGATTTAAGGTGGAAAATAAAAAAAACAAAGAATTGGAAAAAGACTGAAAGGTTTGCCAAGTGGGCCATTGCAGTTCTTGTGACAAGTGAGAAGTCCCTGAGGAATTCACCACAGGCTGGACTGAAAAGAAGGGGATTAAGGCCGTTTAAAGGGAGGAAATATAACAAAAGGAGCACTTTTATGATGTAGCAGCATAAAATACGGGACTGCTTTGTGCAGCTGATTGCCAGAGGTCTCCAAGTGAAGCAGCTAGGGCTGCAGGCCCCACTCCCCCTGGAGTGAGCTGCTCCCTCTAAAGTCTGTGCCTACGCTGGAATAACAGCACAGCTCTCATGTAGGAGTAAATAAGAGATTATTGGTTTGTTTCTACGTACCTGTTTTTTTTTTTTTTTAATTTTCCACACCTACTGAAAAGTGGCCTGTAGGGAGATTATACTCTAGTGAAAGTTGCTGCTAATTAAAACAAGTAATTAGTGTTCCTCCAGGCTTTGCGATTTCACTCACTTTTGCCCGCCAGACAACATTAGTTTAAAAGCAATCCAATTTCTAGCAATAACAGACCGTAAAAAAGTCACTTAACAAGTATATAAGTGTAAGGTTACAGTTCAGGCTTTGATTTATCTCTCCTGGGCTATTTACAGAGCCATAGCAAAGTTGGAGGGAAGGGGGATGGGGGAAGTTAAACGGTTTTTTCTTCAGGTTTAGTTTTTTAGGGTTTTATTTGAAAAGTCATGTCACTGCATTCACAAAGACAAGGCAGAAAAGCTTCAGGTGACAGCTTTCCAAGCCACATTGAAAAACAGAATTGGATTTAAGGCATTTTGCCAAGAGAACCCTCATTTAGCTTTTTGTAAACAGATAATTTCATTAGGTCCTTTTGTTTCCACTTCTACTTCTGACAAAAGGAGGACTTTCCGTTGACTCTCTCTCTCTCTAGATGAATAGGAGTTTAAAGGTATCGTTGTTTCATGTTAGTAGAGACAAACGTGATTATATATATTTTTTTTTGTTCTACAAAAAACTTACAGAGATCATAAAGTTTCAAATATGATGGTGTATCTATTGACAAAACAATGTATTGGAACCCTGATCCCATCTTTGATTGATTTCTAATGTTCCCATCATCACAAAACTGATAGCTCGATCATCAGCTGACATATGTTGTAATATATTGGCTTGGTTTAGACACCCCTGGAGGGTCCTTATTTTTGTGCAAGGAACATGTTCCTTCCTTTTATGAATAGATAATGCATAAACTGCAAATCAACCACAGTAGGACTATACACAGGTGATTTCGTCCTATGAAAAGAAAGTATAGTTTTCTAACATTCAACCAGTGGACACAGGTTTTACTTTTACTGCAGCTTATCTCATGTTTCTGTTGATTAACAAACAAAAAACCCAAGGAAAATATGAAAAATATATGATAAATTATAAAACTATTTTACACAGATAAACAGAATAAGATTGCATAGTAGTCATACCAAAATAGCTGTAATTCAACACTAAACTGTCATTTTAAATGGGATTATTTTTTCAGTTATATACCAACAAAGAAGTCTGTACAGATTAACTGCTTTTCCTGTAATGTTAATTTAAAGTCCACAAAGCATACTGGTTTTGACCACAAGCAGAAAAGGTGGAAATATCCATCAGTTTTCTTTTTCCCTTCTGCCAAAACTGTAATAATTCAGTCTGACAAGCAGGATCCATCAGGTTCTGTTTATATAGATCCTAATAAAATACTTCATCTTATAGAATAATAACCGATTTAAAGAACAGTTCAGATCTTGCTGAATACTGCTTTTCTTTTACATTTTAAGAATCTTAGAATTTGGTTTTTATACTGACATTTTCGGTTGATATCTTCTTCTAAAAGAATAACCATAAAGAACAAACCAATATATATACGTGTTTTGGTTTTTGTTTGCTTTCTTTTTTTTTTATCCTTGATGTTGCAGACTCTGCATTCATCCTTGGAGTCAGTCTCCAAGTACAGCAATAGTAGAACAGACTATGGGCAGAATCTTCTATGACTAGTGGGAACATAGTAAACTCCTTATAGACTAGCACAAAACCATAAGGAGCAGTATAACAGTTCTAATTTTATGTAGTAAGACATATTTGCACAACAATTCCGTTACAATACAAAACCCAATGTTCAGAAGTAATTTAGGAATGGCAATGGTGTTCATGCTGAATCAAAGAAATGGAGAATAATGCAATCCAGTTTTAATGCCCAGATGTCTTCTTAAATTATTTTACTGGTTATTGGATTCTAATTTGAGCATAAATTGACCTTAAGATTCAACCCTATCTTACACCTACTCTTCTTGTGCACTTCTGTTTATTTCAGGTTATGGTTTTTCAGTTATGTTAACTCCAGAGTATGATTTTTTTTCTCCTTATGACACTTTTAAGAGTTATTTCCAGTTTACTGTCGGGCTTGAAGTGAAGAATCTCAATGACATAATACACAAATCACCTAGTGGAATTACCAAAAGGCATTTTGAGGAACATCAAGGCAGAAAATAATCTGAAGAGTTCACTAAAGTCATGTTCCATCAATTAATTGAAAATAATAGTTTTCCCCTACTCTTAAGTGTAGAAGCCAGCAGCTTTTTTTGTTTGTGGTCTTCTATTTTGTAATGATCAGTACTGAACAGGACCAATAACTGTGACCCTCACTGTTCAGTGGGTTGTTCAAGAAAACAAAATTCATTTGACATGATTATGCACCTACTTGTTTCTTACCTCAGAAACTTTCTGCTCTTTTAGACTGCTAATCAGCAAGCAAATAAACATGGCAGGCTGTAGTGGCCTGGAGCCTTGCGGCCCAGGGCTGCTTGTGAGAGAGCCTTCTTTTCCCATGGAAGTTATGAAAAACAATAAGATAAGCACCTGTTGTTTTCCACGGCTGTTGCGGATCCAGGCATGATACGTTTTGATTGAGGTGGTGTAGAATCCAGCCAACCATACCGGGGGGGTGGTTGGACACTAGCAAATCATCTACCTGGGTTCCTACCATATAAAAAGGGAATAGGACAATAAAAGGGGCTCGCTCTCTGCTCTGCTGCAGACCAAGCTGTGTTGTCATGTCCTTATTTCGCCATAGCGACATCAGGCAGGGTAACTTCTCAATTGGATTGCAACATTATTTGCAGTATCTTATTGGTCTTTCCATGAAACTCTTAGAAAAAAATTGCAGTAATTTGCTTACTGCAAAGAACTGTCAAGTACCTTGCTTTGAAAAGGTTGTCATTGATATTCCATCTTGTTTCTTAATCTTCTTTTAATTCACTCTATCAGAATATAATCTTGTCATTCATCTCAAAGGTTCCAGTCTCACGATGACACAGCATTAGGGTTCAAGATTTCAACCTTGTAATCTTCATGGAAGAAACAGACACACATGCAAAATGCTGTATATGCCTGGGGATCAGTAATACAGATAAATGAGGGATAAGATATAGATTCAGTGCTAAACTGTAGCACAACTTTTAGTGGTTTGGTTTAAATTTTTTTAAAATTATATTAGACAAAACAAATACAAGTTGATGGAAGAAACCAGTAGATTAATTTTGTGTTTTAGAAATTATAATTTTGTAAACTTTTCTACGATTTCAGATGTGTTTCATAAGTCAAGTTGCCAGTCTTCAGACACTTTTTCTAAGTGGACAAGTGGAAAAAAAATTACAAAACGGGGAGTGTTAACACTGGTATTTTATTGTTCTGAAATTGTATGGAAGAATTAATCATGAGCTAAGAGTTTTGTCAAAATTTTCACCAGGATGTCCACACACGGAGGGCCAAATGCTGACACGGATTTTGAACATCCAATTTGTTTCTTTTTAGGCCTGATTGAAACAGCGATTGGCAGCCACAGCTTGGTATATGCAGATATTGTGAACTTTGAAAAGCAAAATATTTCAATTACATGACACAAAACCAAGACATCCACTGTCAAAAGCTTCTTCTGAATATATGGACAGAAAACACATTAGTAAAGCTTTCAAAAACAGTGGACTTAAGGTCTTCCTGGGAATTAGTTTTAAGGATAATAAGATCTTGTAGTATACATGAGCAGCATACTAAATTTCTTATATCTTGGAGGTTGCTCCACAATTGTTTAAACTTTCTTCAGATGGGAAAAGAAAAAAGCCTTTATGGTTCCCAGAACACTGGGAAAAGGCTATGGTGGCTAGTGTATGGAGAAAGACATAGCTACAATTTGGGGAAATATATGTGCCTCTTATGTTCTGCTTCAAAACATATTGTAAAGCATATCCTCACCCCTATATTGTCCAAAGGGAGTCTTGGCAGGTTAAATCAGAACAAAGGGCCTCTGCTGTTTCATGTCATTTGCTTGTGTTCATGTCTCTCATTCATACAGTACAAACTATATTAACCAATGTTATGCCCTCAATATCTAGTCTTCTGCTATGACTGAGGCTGATTTGAAACAGACTTATTCTCATCCGGTTTTACTAAACTCTCTCTGCACAAGAAAATCACAAGTAGCTTTGTGTGACTTGCAGGTTGCAGGTTGCAGGTTGCAGGATGCAGGATGCAGGATGGTGAGTAATTTTAAAATCCAGATGGGTCAGACTGCATCTGGACTTAAATCAACATGAATGTAAGCAAATTAAAATGCTGATTGAAGAACATCATCTCAGTTTCTAGAGCAGCCCAACCCAACACTGCAGCTGTTAAAGTGCTGTTGTAAAAATTTTCCTGGTCAGAAGACTAAAATGTATGGTGTGTAAAATTTCTCAGGAGGTCACTTTTTTATATATAAGATGAAGGGATAAAGTCAGAAAAACCATCTCATTTTATTTCAGTGTAGCATCTAACTTAAAATTTTCAAATTATCTACTATGAAAGGCTGTGCAATATGTACCACTGTGACATGGAGTGAAAATGATCAAAAATCTGGAAACATGCATATGACATAAGAAGATAAAAGTAAAGAGACACTGTTTCACTGTCCTTGTGCCATGTGTAATATTTTTAACACTAATGGTAGACCCAATCTCCTCCTCAATTAGATGTTAAGCATTTTGATGATTTTGAAAGTCACTATAAAACATCATTAATTTTCAGGCATCATTAGAATATATTCAGTTTGTCTCACACTGTGAAGCTGTCGGTACATTTTTTGGTGATAGGTAAATATTCTAACTGTTTTTGACAAAAAAAATCATAAAAATTGTGCACAGACTTAGGTAAGTATCACAGTTGCCTATTCTACATTACTTGGCTTTCTTAAATGGAAGATATTTTAATTATGGTTATTATCATTTCAAAGATCTCCACATTTGTCGCTCTGGCCGCTAGCCGCCCGGTGGCCCCGGCAAGTGACAAGATCCGATGTCCACGCGGCGTGGCTACCAATGACCCGTCGCCAGTTGTGTGCTGCCTGAGAAAGCAGTCAGGGCAGGCTGCAGCAGGGCTGTCGCCTAGCAACTCGGCGAGGGTGAAAGACAAGAGAGGGCCAATGCTGTGTCTTTAGTCCCGGCTTTATTTCCACCCCGAAGAGCAGGGGGTGTGGACGGAAGGGAGACAGTCAGTCAAAGGCCCTGTGAGGGGGGTGACAACAGTTTTTAAAGGCGGCTGGAGAGAGAGGGGAGCAAGGGAGCAAGCCAGTAAGGGAAGGACATGAGGTAACAGGGAACAAATCATAACATATCAGGGGAGGAACAGATACAAACCAACCGATAGAGAACCGAACTGAACAGAACCTTCCAGAGCTTCATACATAAGGAATAGGCTGCATTATTAAACATAATGGGTTTGAACCAATGAAGAGAAAGGAACAGTGAAAGTTCTGGAAGGGAGGGAGGAGATGTTGTGGGAGTGACACACAAGTGGGTGTCAGCCCTGGACTTGGGCCTCGCCCTCGGATCCACCCTCTGGGTCGGAGTCCTGGGTGGGGAATTCCACCCGCTGTATGGCACTCAGCCCCAAGGTGGGCTGGGCCACTGCAACACACATTTACTATATTGCTCTTTTACTCTTTGGACATGGCTTCCCTTATTGCACCCTAAACAGAGTTGCATAAGAAAGATTGAATAATATTATTACTTCTTAGGAGGTGGACCTGTTCTGAAAAAGCTCAGGATATTGAAAGCATACTGGGGATTGTTTTTGTTGGTAGCTTCATTACCAAGATGTTTGAAGAATATGGGAGGCTACAGAAAAGCTTAAAAAACCCTCTTTGTGCATTTTTACTATATCCACTTAATCACTTCTCCTGTTAGACAATAAAAAGTAGAACTACTGTATTCAATATTTCTGGACCTTTTTTCCCTCTCCAATTTTGACAAATATCAGGGTATTTAATTCTAAGTAAAAGACATTGTATTCACACTATTACTTCCCAGCCTTCTATAAGTCCTGTACTTGGCATATGTGAACGACTGAGAAAACTTATGAGGGTTTCTTTGCATTATCCAAACTTCAGCTGCCTCTTCACAGCAGATATAAAATGGAGAAATGTTTAGAGTACTGTAGGTTCCTCCTAGTAATTAGAAAAGTCTGTCTAATACCAGAAAAAAACATCAGGTTAATTTAATGACACTTTAGCTCATGCCCACAAATGAGTGATACTGTACATTCTTCAGTTGTCTCTGAAACTCAGAGTCTGTAAGAACAGTTCAAAAGTGATCCATTTAAATCATGTGAAACATTACTTTTGGATTCATACAGTATATTAGGTAAAGTAACATTCAAACAATAAGTTAAAGCACACCTACCTTATTTAGTTGACTAAAGTTGTGACATTTCATTAGTGGTGCTGTGTAATCAACAGAAAATATGGTTGTCTGTGCAATTTTCAGAGTACCGAGAATAGTTACTGTGACTTTGAAGAGAAGATTGAAGTACCAAATGTGTGTAGAGAATACACTTGCAATTTCAGAGGTAGATAAAGAAAATTAAAATCCATCCAAAAAATTTGTGTAAGAAAGCTTTCACTTCTGCTGCCTGTGCTACTGAACAGGTCTCAGCTGTGGTCAATCCAGTTCTTTTAACAGATACAAAGTATGCTTTTTTTAAAACTTAAAAATAATGTAGGGAAAATCTAGAAGGCAATTTCTTCAGTATATGTATTTGGAAAACACCTGCTCTGAACTCAGCATCCGTATTTTTTGTCAGCTTTTTCTATTAACTCTTTAAAGGGATGGGTAACAGAAAGGTCAAAACAAAGGAAAAAAAAAAAGGAAGATCCATGAAGAAATTCATACCTATTAATGGAGTTTTTAAAAAATTGTCTCCAAATTGCAGCACATTTGAGTTAGGAACACATGCATTGGTATACATACATTTTGTTCTATAGCAGATTTGGAGTAATGTTCTTTACATGTAAGAACATTACCAGAGTTAATTTTAGAGATACACAGGTTTTCATATGTTGTATACCTGTCACTATTTTCACAAGCAGAAGACTGCATAAGCACTTATAGAGAAGTGCTAAATTTTCTTTGCCCATCAAATCCTTTAATCTGAAAATAACAGGCCTTAACCACATATAGCCCACTAAAACCAATGATAAATATTTAGTTTTAGGAAACTGAAAAATTTAACTCTCATTAATGAAAAGAGTCAGAGTAAAGCCCAGACTCAGCCACAGGCAGAGGTTATATTGTTTTTGTACCATTCCCTTCAATTCACCATCCTAACCCAAAGGTAGAAGAGGGCCGAGTAGGGGGTTCATCATCCCAGTTCCTCTCCATCATCTTCCTCTGCATGTCAGGCAATCTTGCAATGCAGAAAAAGCTATTTCTATTTTCAGTGTTACAAAAAGAAGGCAATTACTTGACAACTGTCCTTCCTATACTAGCCATCTGAGGTACAGCTTGATGTTGATAGTAAGTGACTGGAGTCTGGAGAATTCTTTCTCTAAATAGCCATATTGTAAGGTGTAGAAAATGTGGTATCTCTGTAGAGTTTAATTTTTCCAGCCAGTACTATGTATCTCAAGTTAGAAAAGGTCTTTTACAGGCAGACCTGATACCAGAAATTAGATAATAAATAGATCCTTTATTTGAGTTAGCAACATAAATGTCCATGAACTTGTCCTCTAAAGAATTTGGCAATCTCTCTGTGGTAAACAGAAGGAAAATATGTTTTTAAGAAAACATAAATGGATGCTCTGTGATTCTGCAGTATGTAACAGGTCATGTCAGGCATGAGAAATTGATTGATTAATTGATTGATTTGCACTAGGAAAATTAGTTTTGATTGATTCACTGAAGAATCACAAGGATAAGATTCAACAAGGGGAAAAAAAATAAAGTGGAAAAAAAAAAAAAGAGGCAACAAAAAAGGTAAAATGTGAACTTCCAGGGAAAGAACTGTTAAAACGATGTCTCTATTTGCTCCTGAGAGTGTTTATGTTTAGGAAAACTGGATAGACTTGAATCACAAAATCACACAGAATCACTAGGTTGGAAGAGACCTTCAAGATCACCAAGTCCAGCCCATGTTGTAATACCTTCACTAAACCATGTCACCAAGTGCCGCATCCAACCTGTTTTTTAAACACATGCAGGGATGGTGACTCCATCACATCACCGGGCAAAGAATTCCAGTATTTTACTACTCTTTCCATAAAAACTTTTACTAATATCCAACCTACATTTCCTCTGGCACAGCTTAAGACTGTGTCCTCTTGTTCTAACAGTTGCTGCCTGGAGAAAGAGACCAACTCCCACCTGACTACAACAACCCTTCAGGAAGTTGTAGAGAGTGATTAGGTCACCTCTGAATCTCCTTTTCTCCAGGCTAAACAACCCCCGCTCTCTCAGTCAGTCCTCATAGGGCTTTTGTTCCAAGACCCTCACCAGCCTTGTTGCCCTTCTCTGGACGTGTTTGAGCATCTCAACATCCTTCCAAAACTGAGGAGCTCAGAACTGGACACAGCACTCAAGGTGTGGCCTCATCAGTGCTGAGTACACGGCAGGAATGACCTCCCTGGTCCTTCTGGCCACATCATTTCTGATACAGGCCAGGATGCCTTTGGCCTTCTTGGCCACCTGGGCACACTGCTGGCTCGTGTTCGGCTGTCCACCAATACCCCCAGGTCCCTTTCTGCCCGGGCACTGTCCCTCCCAACNTGCTGGCTCGTGTTCGGCTGTCAACCAATACCCCCAGGTCCCTTTCTGCCTGGGCACTGTCCAGCCACACTGTTCCCAGCCTATAACTTTGCAGGGGGTTATTGTGACCAAAATGCAAGACTCGGTACTTGGACTTATTAAATTTCATCTTATTGGACTCTGCCCATCCACCCAACTGTTCCAAGTCTCTCTGCAGAGCCCTCCTACCTCCCAACAGATCAACATGCGCTCCCAGCTTAGTGTCGTTTGCAAATTTACTAATGAAAGACTAGATACCCTCATCCATGTTGTCAATAAAGGTATTGAACAGAACTGGCCCCAGCAAAGACCCCTGAGGAACGCCACTAGTGACTGGCCACCAGCTGGATGCAACACCGTTCACCATTATTGTCTGGGCCCAGCCATCCAGCCAGTTCCTGAGCCAGCAAAGAGTGCTCCTGTCCAAGCCATGGGCTGCCAGCTTCTCCAGGAGCATGCTGTGGGAAACAGTGTCAAAGGCCTTGCTGAAGTCCAAATAGACGACACCCACAGCCTTTCCCACATCCACCAGGGTCACCTGGTCATACAAGGAGACCAAGTTGGTCAAACATGACCTACCACTCATAAATCCATGCTGGCCATCCTGTAAGTGTTGCGTGATGATACTCAATATAAACTGTTCCATGATCTTGTCGGGTACTGAGGTCAGGCTAACTGGCCTGTAATTCCCAGGTTCCTCCTTCTTAGTCTTTTTGTGAATAGGCATCACATTGGCCAGCTTCTAGTCATCTGGAACCTCACCAGTGAGCCAGGACTGTTGGTAAATGATGGAGAGCAGCTTCGCAATTTCATCTGCCAATTCCCTCATCACCATGGGATTGATCCCATCTGGTCCCGTAGATTTGTGAATATCCAAGTGGCACAGCAGTTCTCTGACTGCCTCCTCCTGGATAACAGGGGGAGCACTCTGCTCCCTAATACCATCTACCAACCCAGGAGGACCATTGTCTTGAGGACAAGCTGTCATTCCACTAAAGACTGAGGCGAAGAAGGCATTCAGTACTTCCACCTTCTCCCCATCTGCAGTTACTAAGTTCCCTCCCACATCCAGTAGAGAACAAAGGTTGGCCTTACCCTACCTTTTGCCGTTAATATATTTATAGAAACACTTTTTATTATCCTTTGCAAGAGCTGCCAAATTGAGTTCAAACTGAGCTTTGTCCTCCCTAATTCTTTTCCTACATGCCCTAGCAGCCCCCTTAAATACTTCCTGTGTTTTGGTTTGATCTGCATTTACTTGCTACAAACATTAAAGAAGAAGAAAAACATAAGACAGTGATATTGCTGCTCATTATATCTAAGAATTAAAAACACCATGAAGAAACATCAATTAGTAACTCAGGGAGGGCAGGAGTTGGTGCATATGCCCCACCAGAAAGGTCTGTTTATCAGTTTGCTTAGTAGTGATGCTACTTTTACTGCTCTCCCTTTCAACATTGGGTTTGTGCTGATGGAAACATCTGATTCATGGTCTCTAATGTGCTGCCCAGATCCCTCCAAGGGTTTGATCCTTGATATCCAAGAGATCAGCCTTCCTTCCCTGACCTTTCATGGCAGCAGTTCAGTGCAACTGTTGACTAACAAGAAGCATGTTTAGTTACCCACTTCACAGGCTCAGCCTTGATTATGGAATGAACTCCCACAAGAAATGAGAAAGAACACAAAATTGACCACAGAGTTAGACTCAGAGTTTGTTTCCCCAGACATAATTCCTTCCCATACATATATAACAAATATGCACATGCATAAACCCTCTCACCAAATTAAAAAAACAAATGAAAAACTTGTCAGTAAATAAAACTATTTCTCTTACAATCTCCAAGGAACAAAATAAAGAAATAAAAACATTAAGAAATTAAGAAATTAAGAAATTGCTTTTGCTATGTAGTCTTAAATTTTTAAAAAGGTAGTAGAAGATAGATGGATATATAGTAATGAAGCAATATCCTAAATTATATTTTAAATAGGTAGGAAGAGAGTTCAAGGAATACGAGCATTCTCTCCCACCACTGTCATAAACAAGCCAAAAATAGTTTTGATTTAACTGAAGTTGCAACAAGATGTTTTATTCCTGATTTTACAACAATATAATGCAGTTATATAAGCTACACCTAAGAAATTAATGAAGAAGAAACTATTTTCTGGGTACCAAATGAACCTGTATAAAAACTTCACATACAGCAGGTTCCATGTTGTTACAGCCCTGTAAAGGTTACAGACACATACCTGTATCTTATAATCAATCATTCCCTGTATTAAAGGAAAAAAATATTTAAGAGAACTGAAGCTTATTCAAATATTTAGTAGGTTTTATCCATTGAAAGACAGTAATGTTGTCCAATTACATATAATTTCTTTGGGTAATGATTTAATGAACTTGTGAAGTTCAAGTTTTCTCCAAGTAGATCAAAGGCACAGAGGCAACATAGAAAACAAAGTCTTAATCCATATTCAGTGTCTACATTGTTCCAACGATGCTCAAATATCTTCTGTAGGATACCTTGCAAACAGTAAATTGTTAAGAATTGTTCTTCTAATCACATGTAGTACTTATAACTTCTACCTCAATTGTCTATAGTGTTGGGGTTTGGTTTTGTTTTGTTTTTCTCTGATTCAGAAGCATGCTAAACTGCCAGTTTAAACATAACTAAGGCATAATATCCTTCAAGAGAAGTGTGATTGATTAATAAGACATTCTATGTATTTTCATGAAGAATTCCTTATCAGTTCTATTCTTATCTCCTTATCTAAAATTTTTTAAGCATTTTGTTTGTCCAGGAAATGTATAGACAAAATTTCCTTTTTCTTCTTTTAATTTCAACCTTTCTCTTGTTCATGTTATGTCTACATCAGCAGTCCATCCCATTGTTTTAATACATATTTTGAAGTCTCTGCCATCTGTTATTCTAAGATGCAATTTTATTTATGTATCTTTATTTTGACTTTTACTGTTGAAGGAACTAGATTTCAGGAGCAAAAGACTCTGATAAAGTGCTGTGTCTATTATTCTGTTTTGAGTCCTCCACAAGAGGAAGGGTAGAATATATGTGTCTTTATTTCTTCTTCTTCCTGTCTTCTCTGCACCCTGCTCCTCTTCACACAGCAACTGATTTCTTGACAGATAAACCATTTTAAAACTGATTAAGATTCTGAGTTTGATTCTGAGTAGAGATAGTTTGAGCTCTATTTATGGGCTGCCTTTGGTTGTGTTTCTCATTTGACTTATCTTCTTGGTCTGTGAATCAGGCCATTCCTATTTCAACATAGATGATCATCTGCCCATTTTGGGGAATATCAGCTGATTTAAAACCAGACAGTCTTCTCCTCAGCCTCAATGGCATTTTCTCCAGGATGTTCACTGGAGGACAGCAGGGCAGGGTGGGTAGCTGTCGAGAGTGTCATTGATGTATGGTTAGGGAAGAGAGGACATGATAGGGTGCAGCTGTTGGGATAGTGGTTTTCCACGGGGCAAGCTGAAGCAGTTACTGTGTCCTTGAGCAAGAAGTTGTACAATAACAATATGTGAAAAGCAGGACTTAGCCAAGTGAAGGGAGGCAACAAGAATGTTAGAGATAAGAAAGTAAGAGAGAAGTGTGTATATAAACTGTAACTTTTAGCAAATAAAGTGAGACTTGAGGATCATCATCGGATGTGCTTGTCTCCCGTCGTTTTTCCCACAGGTAGCATTCCTCAGTAGCACTGAGGAACTGAAGTGTATATTATTTAGGTACTTGCTTTTGCATGCATGTTAAGAGGTCTACACATAAGGATGATATCCATCTTTGCTTTGTGGATGATTTAATGTCCTCATTAGTCAATGCTCATTATATTTTACCCCTCTGTCCAAAGGTGTCCTGTAGTCCAGAATAAATGGTATTAAAGATGATCATTCATATTTTCATACTAACCCCGCTCTTTCTTCCAAAATAATCAATCTATGCCCTGCCTTTGCACTTATACAGCTAATTTCTATAGTACTTTAGAAATTGCACTTCTGTAAAGAGATTGCCCTGAGATGAATTTCAATAGTTCTGTCCACTTCAGCTAGAAGTTCCCTGGCACAGGTATAATCCACACGTACTTGTAACTTACAGATCTAACCAGTCTAAATACATTCTGATTGCAGAGCTCTGCTGCACACTAGCAAAATAAATAATTTTGAGAAGCTTGCAAAAATTGCAGTTCTGTTTTCTATTGCAGTTCTATTTTTTTCTATTGCATTTTGTATTTGCGGTTCTAATTTTTTTTTCATTGTAAGTACCACAAATTTGTTAATGTGTATACCTTGCAGAAGGATGTGGAGGGCAGAATTGTCCACTGTAGCAGGGAGTTAAAATTTTCAAAATGACTTGGAATGAAAAATCCAGGTATTGAAATTGTGAAATGAAAGAATATAGTGAGGAAAAAAATAACAAAATCCATTAAAGTGTCTGATTTTGTTCAGATATATTTTACATTTTTTCTTCAAATTTTATATCCTGCAATATTTAATATTGAGTGTAAAAAAAAGTCATATGGAGAAGGCAAAAGTTAAATAGTCCACCTAGAAGTAATCAAATGGGCATGATTTCTATTTTTTTTGAAAGAATTTTTTACCACAATGAATGTAATTTTCAAGAGCATTTGTTTTGCAAGAGAGTCATTAGAACAGGAGGAATTTCCCCATCAGAATTTTGCTAAGATATAATTTAATAGACATTTTCACATCTGAAACAAAACCAGTGGGTTTTTAGCCGACATGTGTTTAACTATCCCCTTTTTTATTTCTGTGTAGTTAAACAATGCTACCACATTAAGAGAAGTATTGCTTATATCAATCACAGTTAAGAAAAATTATCTGGGTTAATAAAAACCAAAATATCTTCTGTCACAGATTATCACTTGTGCTTTGAATTTTTAATAGCATTCTGTGAAGTGTTCATTTTGTTTGGGGTTTTTTGTGTTAGGGATTTGCAAAAAGGGGCTTGAAGGGAAGGGCTGCTTTTACATTTCTTGCTTTAATTCAAACACTAGACATTTAAAGTTAAAATCAAATCAGATTTGCAGATGATATGCCAGTGTACTCTCCTTTGAAGAGCCAGGGTTTATTTTTTCAATATTTCCACATTACAATAAATTCTGGGTTGTGTCTACCTGTGGGTCCAAGGCTGCGTTTAACAAAGACACTGAACTTTTAACCTTTCAAGTTTCCAGATTTTGGTTATTACTACTAACTGATTTTCATTTAGATTTTCTTTCATGAAAGCAAATCCAAATTATCAATGTGCATGCATGAATATGAGTGTGTTTACTCTCACGCAATAAAGGATGTATTTTGCAGGACACTGGCAAGATTTAGTAAGGAGAAAGATATGTGAAAAACCCCTATGCATATTTTATTAATAATAAACATTTAAATGAAGATTTCTCATGCTTTGGTTTCAGTTATTAACTTACCTATGAACAAATAGATATTTTCCCAGGCATAAAGATATACTATTGTTTCTTTTCTAAACACTGAGTGTTTCAGATATTCTGCATGCCACCAGATATATTTTTTCTAAAGATCAGGCATTGTTCTACACTAATTTCAGACTAGAATCTGTATTGCTATTTTCTATTTAGTGTTAAAAATTAGCTGAAAGAAGCAAAATAAAAACACGTTTAAGGGTTTCTAGTTACCCTTTCCTGATACTGCCATAAAAGTTTTAAGGTATAAATGAGTAGAACCCATCTCTGTGAGAAGTTATGAAGTGACATGTCTTTTCCCTTCTTCTTGGAGGTGTAATGTGATGAGCAGTGAACACTAGAGGGGGAGCTTAACCGTTCAGGAAACTTAAATCTCCAGACCCTCTGGGAGAGGATAAATGTGATACAATAGCTGCTGACTTAAACAAGCAAAGTTAAGGCACGGACAGCCAGAGTTCAAAAGTCAAGAGGTCAAGAATAATAGAGAGACAATTTATTGTCATTTTCCAAAAAGGCAGCAAATCATAAGTGAAATTGAGAAGTTTAGGGCTTTGCTCCTACCATGATGTGGTGTACTTTAAAAAACTCTCTAGAGGCAGTTTAACATGAATAGTAGGATTACAGGGATTTTTTTTTTCCCAATGACTGTCTGTCATTTAAATGTCTGAGGAATGATGGAATGAATTATCATAAAATTTTGACAAATGTGATGGCTCAACCAAAGGGGAAAAACAGACGTTCCACTTATTGGGTTCTAATAAGACATGACATTTAAATTGAGTTTACATGGCAGTTAGACCTTTGCTTTTCCTTTTTTAAACCTTTTTTTTCTTTATTTGACACAGAAATATTTGTGTTTGGAGAGAAGTGATTTATAACTGATACTCATCTAAAAATGGAAAGCATGCTCCTTTTAATCCTTGCTTGCTATGTTTTAATAACTTGGTGTCTGTTTAACGTATTATACTTCACATATGCTTAAGTTTGGGTCTTACTTGTTCTTGTAGGATGTCTGTTCATCCTTTATTGCATTCATTAAATATGAAATCATGCTATAATTTTACTAGCTTTGTTATAATTACATCACAATATTTGTTTTTCATTTTAAAAAGTGACAGGTTTTATCTATACTTGTTGAAATCAAAGTATCTCAATAATTCATTTTCTGTTTATATTACATATCTCTTCTTATGGAAGTATTGATATGTCCAATCTGTTTGCTGCTTACACAAGCGTACAAGTATTTGGGTAATGTAGCATTTGTGACTTGCGATTTACATATGTACTTTGATGGTGCGGAAAAGAGTTTTGGGAATACCATATTATATATTGTATTATTATAGGCAGATGTTACTGCAATTGCACTGTGAGTGTCCTCATAAGTTGTTTCATGTGAAAAAATAAGTGACTGGATTCGAAAGAGAAGCAGGTCCACTCATTACACAACACACAGACCCCCACCAACTTTTAAAGGGACATTTTCTTCTGTTTTGTTACTGTATCCCCAATGATTTTCAATAAAGCTTCACTGCTAAAATTAATAGAGGAATTTGACCCTGTATTTGCAAACATGCTAATTTCTCTTTACACAAGACCTTTTTAATAGTCCCATATCCTTTATTATTTAATCCAGACATTAATTGCTGCTCTGTGCTGCTTGAGGAAAGACCATGTATAGCAGTAAATACAGTTCAAGAAGACAGAGAAGACAAATAGGAGGTCAGTAACTGTGGAATAAGAGCTCTTTTAAAATCAATATCCATCCATGCCTTACCAGATTTTAGTTTTTCTTCTCTCTGATCTTCTATTTTTTGGTTTAACATAAGTAATCAGCTATAGGATTTTCAAAATTGCAAGGCCAGTTTTAACTTCCCCCAACCAGATGTTTTTGCTAATAATGTTTGCCATAGAACATTTTTTTTTATGTGACTAATATTTAAACAAATAATGAGTGAATATAGCAGGAGAAACTAATGTTAGAAAAATTAAATGAAAGAAAGTAAAACTATATTAAATAACAAACACTTTTTGAAGGCATAAGATGCCAGGTTTTGTAAATTGAGATTTACATTTATGACAAGTCTGAGTGAACTCAGGCTCTAACTAGAGCACTTTTTGCATGAGATCTGCTTAGAGAAGCTATAAAAAACTGGATATTCACCAAGAAATCAGGCAAGACCTAAGGTAATTCTAAAAAGGAGGAGGAGCAGGGAGATGATTTTTTCAGCTTTCTAAACAAAAAGAACACCATAATTCATTTTTCCTGTTTAGTATAATGCTGAATAGCTGATACATGATCTGATACTTTCTGAAAAACTTTTGATTTCTCAGGCAAATATGTAAAAAAATGGTTTTATGGTGGTGTTGAACAGATGTAACTAGCCTTTTCTTTGTGCCAAATTTCCCCAGTACAACTCTGCCCGGGGCAGAGCTGTGTGCAGCAATGCTTGTTCTTGACATGAGACGGGAAATTAGAAGGAAGCTCAATGCAGTTGATGTTTCTCTCAGCAAATGGCAGTAGGCTGATTTCCACGAGGAGGTGGGTAGTGCAGGAGATCCTTCCTTAAGAATAAACTAATGTAAATGAGTCAATTAGAGTTTTTATAGAATCATAGAATATCCTGAATTTGAAGGGATCCACAAGGATCACAAAGAAAAAATGTTTTTCCTTTGTTACCAGAATTAAAGTTACACACCCCTGATCTCAACGTTCACAGAGTACCTGGTTGAAAGCAGGTGTGTCCTCATGGTACAGCTGGTTTGGATTTCATCCTCCAGCTTGAACTTCACCTGTCTCTAGGCAAAGTCCTCGGATATGCTTTTCAGTGAGCATTCATCTACATTGCAACTGCATGATTGAACTGACTCATTTTAGGGATTTTTTGCATTGCAGCTGGAGATTGCTACTCCACAACTCAAATTCAGCATCTGCCCTTAGGAAATACAGTGCAGCATCATGAACACTCTGCAAAGGACTTAAAAATGGGAATGCCATATCTGTAACTGGTCAGGTTGATGTGGACAGTAAATTGTGGTCTAGGCAGCAACATTTACCTTCTTCAGTGTTGTGGCCCATGACATAGCAAAGATTTAAGGACTCTGTTTTTCATATTGAGTTGTAAAGTATGAAGCAAAAAAGCACCAGGTGTTTCTAGGAATGCTGCAATTAGGGGGAGGGTAAGTTGCCTCCAAAAGATAAACACTATAATTGAAATAAGGGATATTATCTAGAAAGTAAGAATTAAACCAGAAGATGTGAAAGAACTCATTCTCTTTTAATATCCACAGAATGATTCATAACAGATTGCTGCTTTCAACTCTGAGTAAGTGGTTAGCAGTTAGATCTACTCAATAAAAGTTTTTTGTAGTTGTATGCAAAAAGTAACAGCGAAGAAGCTTACTGGGAATGAAAACAAACAGTGATACTAACAGCCTGGCATTTGCTATCAAAATCAGTGCCAACAGGTAAGGCCTTTGCAAATTCTAGTAGAGAAACTGAAATGTACTGTTTTGCACTTGTAAATCTGTCAGTTTGAAGAAATTCACTAGTTCATCACAGGCTTTTGATTTGTTTTATAGTTAAGTTCATTTCCCATTACAAGCTTGATTTCTAAATCTCCATTTCTAAATTGCCCCACACAGAAGAGTCTCTTCATGGCTTACATGATATATCTTTACCAAAAACTGTGTTTTGAAAGGAAATCTGGAGTAAATCAGAAAAGTAATTCTAAATTTAGAGCAGATTAAACACTTTTTCTTTTTTTCTTTTTTTTTTCTTGTTATTTAACTACTTGGCCATGAAATCCACTCTTGTTCTCTTGCTGTTATGAAGAAATGTTTTTTAGTACATTTCCATGGGAGGTGAATGTGTGATGACATGCAAGTGCAGTAGCTTACGATATCCAGCCCCAGAAGCCAGCTCAGAGGAGACAGGAGTACAGCTGTTTGCTGTAAGAGCACAGCTAACATGATGTGTGTGGATAATAGCATGTGGAGGAGATGCAACTCTTGTAGATGAAACAATAAGGAGGGAGATGTAGAAAGCAAATATAGTAACCCAGAGATGACATGAAAAAGAGTATGAAAATTTCAGTATTTCAAATTATTTTCGTGTTAAGATAGGGTTGTGAATTTATTTTTCTTTCATTTCCTTAGTGGTCTACTAGCCCATATAAAAAAAAAATCTTTTCCTTTCCAAAGTCTCAACTTTTATAGTGAAATACTAGTGATTGTAAACCACAATCACTGACATCGTATTTTCTAGGGAAAGGCAAATATTTTTAGTTAAAATTACAGAGTGGATTTTACTTTTGCAAAATGCAACTATCTAGCTTAGATTTAGGTAGGAAACCTCACATTTTTAATGCCATCATATCCTCAGTAAATTCAACCACTGCGTTGGATTCATCTGTCAGCCAAGAGAAGGGAACTAAACAGGAGCTGCAGACAAGAAAAACATGATGAAAAGCAGAATGTGATTTTTTTCTCTACTATCATTTTAGAAATGTTAGCAATATATTGTGCACACTTCCTCCTTTACCTCTAAAGTAACTCTGTCAAAACAAATGGATTTTAATTTAAGTCCAAATTAATGAAAAAACTTTATTATTTCAGGAGAGGAAAAGAAAAAAAAATAGAAAAAGACCCAAGAGTAATTGATAGAATAGGTGGTTTATAATGTGTTAAATGTGTTTATTTGCACTTCCAAAGTTCAGATTTCCTCATACATTTTCATACTGATAGAGATAAAATGCTAAAGTCTTAAATCCCTCTATGCCATGCTGAGTTGCTAAGGGCTGTTGAGCTTTTGTTATTTCTCCTCTCGAGTTAGCTCTGATTATGCCTGCTGAGTGAAAAATATTTATTTGCCGACAGAAATAGGAACCATACCACGTGTGCTTGCACTCAGCAAATACTCCAATACATCACAAAGATTTGCTCAAACCACCTTCAGAGGCCAAATTGAGGATGTTATTTTCTGTCTGGATCTGGTCCTGAAGACTATCAGTCAGGAGTGTTTCTCAATCTCTGATTAAAACAAGGCCTACAAAGCTGCAAGTGTTCATGCACAGTCTCATTAGAGGACTGAATGGAGTGACCCCGGTTTTCTAGCACAAAGCTGTGTGTGAACTTCAAATATAAGAGTTCATCAATCAGATCCAAGCCAGGCTTTTAATGTCATTTTTTCTACTTTGCCTTTAAAGTTGTAAAGGAATGCCCATTCCACTGTGCAGCCAACTGTCATTCAACAGCAGCAAACAAACTAACAAAAAGCAAGACGCAAGGAGAAGGGTCTCCCCTCACAAAGGGGAAAGCATGATATTTTACTAATGGGTTTTCTAATAAAATAGAAAATACACTAGGCTCAGTGCAGGTGTTAGCACCCTTCTGACTTTTGCACCTGTTTATTGAGGGAAGGACTAGTAAAAAATACTTTTGAGAACAGGGCAACTTTTGATCCAGATATGTGATTCTTTAGCATAATGTCATATGTAATTCTTTGCTATTTAAATGATAGTGACGTTTTAGTGAATATTGTGAAAGGGAAAAAATTAACCTAAAAAGATATCACACTTCACTATCTAAAGATCTTTTCCAAAACTTCTGATGATGTGGTAAACTGTGATCATAAGTGAAAGAAAGTTTTTCTTTGAGCATAACCAAAGATCCAAAAATAAATGCGATCCAGGGATCACTGTTCGTGGAAATTAAATTAAAATCTGCTAAGGGAGTTTGGAAAACAAAAGCTAGATACATGAAACAGTCATTCCACTGCGGTTATAAGGACCTAATATTTAGTGTTTCTCCACAAGATAAAATTATGTGTCTGTGTCATGTTTTTTTCCCTAACTTTCATAGGTTATGAAGCAGCCATAACCCAAACACCGCTCCTTGCCTTATCATCATATATATGTGCACACATATATTTTTGCAATTTTTAATGTGTTGCAGTATTTCCACCATTATATTTATACGTATTTTTTTATTCAGGGGTTCAGATGCTTAAAGACTTAGGCAGAATTTACAAATAAGTGCTAGAGCTTTTATGCCACTTGATGATGCCCCATGAGAACTTTTCCTGTAGTGTTTGGTGGGGCATTTGTGTAAATTGATACTTTTAAAGCTGTTTTTTAATTACCTCATTGCATAAAAACCATCATGCATTACCTGTTATAAATTTAATATGCTTCATTATATACTTTTTTTTTGAGATAATGTTGAGTCCCGAGTCTGCCTTTACTCTCACCACATCTGAAACCAGATGTCAAGTTACTTCTCTTTGCAGTTTCTGAAAATCCAACAAGCTGAAGTAATTAATTTTTATTCCTGACTCCTGAGTAGCTGTAGCGGTTTAGCCCCGGCCAAAACGGCCAAGGCCCCACTAGGACTGCTTTGTTCCCCCCTTCCGAATTGAACTGTGTTATTAAACCCATGATAAGAAATGCTGGTAGAGGAGCAAAATCAGGCTGAGACAAGGTCAGAGCTTCTAAGTGATAAAGTGAATTTATTACAGAGTCAAAGGAGCAAGCAAAAACAAAGGAATATCTCCCAAACATTCTTTTCTCTGCCGTCCTCCAATTCCCACCCCCTTCCCCAAAAGCTTCACAGCCCTCTCTCTCCTCCCAGATCATAAGGGGAACCCGGGGAGGGGGTTTTATCTCTAATGAGTTTAGTCCTCAGATGCTCAGTTGTTTCTTCTTCTTAGCAATTATACCTGGAGGTCTCTCTCTCTCTCCTCCTCTGGCACCATATCACGGTTTGCAGAAGTTGGCACGCAGCCCGCCCGAAACTGCCGCTGCTGTTTCCTCCCAAATCAGGCCGGTCCACACTTAGGGTGGGGGTGACTCAAAGCTTCTTTACCTCACCGACTCCTGCAGTTCAACTCTTTTAGGAGTAGAAGCCGTTACTGACTGTGTCCATTCCTCACCAGACCAAAGCCCCTTCTGTAGGAGATCACTCCTTTCTACATTGTCTCTGCTTCATCTTTTGCCATCGGGCTGGTCTTTCTCTTAGGATAGGAATAAAACCAGGCTTCTTTTAACATAATTGACTCCCTTATTGACTCAGGAGTAAAGTCCTTGGTCCCCACCAGACACAGCTACTCTTGTGGGAGTTCACTCCCTCCTGCACCGTCTCCGCTCCAAGTTTGATTAAAGTCTCTCACCACAGGCTTTGAAGATGTATCAGTTCCGATGATGCAGGAACCTCCTCTTCCATTGCTTCTCTTCTTTGGCAGACTGGCATCATTTGCTGGCTTTCATATCTGATGTTTCAGTTGTTTTTCCTAGTTATTTGCTGTACTCCTTCTCCCCTGCCTAATTTACTAACTACATGACTACATGGCTACATGGCGCGCGCATGCGTACTACAGAGATTGCTTCTTAAATATGCTGTCGCAGAGGCATTTCTGTCCTTCCTAATTGGCCCAACTGTGGAAAACAGCACATCAATCTTCCAGGAGCCATCAGAGATAGGCCCTGACTGGACAGCTGTGGGAGCTTCTGGAAGCTCCTTACAGGACCCATCTTTTGGCCCCTACCACACCCAAAAAGCTAGACCCCCCCAAACTTCTCAAACCACGACAGTAGCCATATCTCTTTGCTTTCTGTATTATCTCCAGTTTAATGTATTATTTGGTGTAGTTTATGAATTTATAAATTAACAAGTATGTACTTGCATACTCAAGTTTTATGATAATCTACCAGCCAGACCAGCCATATTTGCTTATTTGATGTTTGCTCTGTTTAGTTGCTTGGATTCACCTTTTCTTATGAGCCTTCAAATACTTTTTTAAGAGGTTCAGTCTTTTTTTTTTTTCTTCGTTCAGGAAAAACAATGAAACAAACAAAACCCCAAGACTTTCTAATGTTTTAGTTTCCAGAGTGTTAGAACTTAGTCTAAAATCTTTATATATTCTTTTTCAGATGAGAAATAAAGTTTTAACTCATTGTTACAGTCTTTAATTCCCATTTATAGTAAAATTGTCTGATTGGATTACTTGCAGATTTAGCTAGAGATATTTTAATTATCATAAGAGGCAAAGCCCTAAACTTCATGATTCTGTGCCTGGACCTGCATCATGGATCAGCTGGGACTTCAGAAGACGACTGGAAAAGTACAGAAGTCTGAGCAGGTAGTTTTAGTTTGGAAATGGCTGCATGCATTTTTTATATTAACTGGACATGTTCATCTTAATCTGACCTACATTCAAGATTGAATGTCAATTTTTGTTTTCCAGCATTACTTGGTTTTCTCTCTTCCAAGAGTATCGCAAAGGGAATTATGAGGTTTTTGTTAGTTTCCTATTGGTACGCCTGGATAGGTTGTGGAATGAATGGACATTCAGTGTATTAAAAATTATAGAGTGTGTATGGTTGTGGTCTTTGATTTGTATTATCAGAGATTAGAAGTATGAATATATGTTTTGCCATCACAGGACAGAATTTCTCTACACAGAAACTTGTTTGACTACTATCTTACAAGCTTTATGATAATGTTTTTATAGACTTCATTGGGTGGTAAATAAGGAAAAGTAATTTATGAAAAAATAAATACTAAACTACTTCAGGTTCAAAATACAGGAAATGTGCATACATAGATGCAAGCACTATTATGTCACAGCACTATTCTCTAAGCACAACTAAATATGATCACTAATAATACTCAACACTTCCCATATCTTCTCTGTCATGATCTGTGCCATCTTCCCCTACCTTCTCTGTCATGATCTCATGAAGTTCAAGATGTTACAAAAGCAGCAATGGCAAACTTGCACAGAGCAAGTGTCAACAGTCTGTGAAATTAAAACTATATACTCAATGTTCTCAGATGTGGGCAGATTTAGATAAGGTCATGATAATGCAGAGTCAGACAAAACTTGCCAATGTAGAGTGGTAATGTGACAACACAGTCTTGCAACAAGTAGACAATCTCAAAAGATATATCAGCAATAATTGTGGTCAATGTTATCCTAACCTTTCTTTTTCTTAAAAAAAATACTAACAGAAGTTAGATTCCTACAAGTAATTAACTGCATTTTTCCAACCACACCTGAATAACACATTTCTATTTATTGAACAGTTTTATTTGTTAGAGAAAAAAACACAGTTACCCATAAGAAGATAATTAGATCCCTTCCCTTTCCCTCCTGTCTTCTTTGCCACGTCATTTCACGTACATGTACAGGACATAGTACTTCTAGGACAGATACTCAGTTGTCATCTGATTTTCATGATATCAGATGTTTGATATGATCTTAGTTTGTCAAACGTTTTTCTTTGTGCTTAGAATTTATTTTGTTTTAATAAGGAAATAGCAGTTTGCTTCTCCTTACCATTGTTTGGTTTTGGAAAGGACATTGATCATGCTCAAGCAGATTAAAACAAGAAGCAGAAGCATCATTTAAATTTGTGTCAGGATACCGTATTTGATTCTCTGATCTATGAAGTCCATCGCTTATTGATAAGGATAGACTCTATTTTAATCATGTTTTCTGGTGTTAGTCATCACTTTTTTAACCGTTTTTTACCTTCTTCTTTTACTTTTTGAATTACATATTTGTAATTTGTACATTTGCTTTCATTTAAGCAATTTCTCAAATATGTGTTCAGCACTAGGTGTCTCTGGCTATTCTTTGATGTCCTTTCAAAAGCTGTTTATGATCTTTATCATTCACTGCTTCTTGTTGTACAGATTTTCTCCATTTGTTTCCAATTTGCCTGGACTTGCTAGTTGCAAGACTGTCTCGGTTTTGAAAGACAGGTGTCTGCTAAGAGAGGCTGAACCCTCCCTTAGGACAGAGAATGAGATTTTCCCCTCCCTCAGAATTATTTAATTTTGAAATCAAGGGCTCTCAGGCAAAGATACGGGAAAAGGAATTACAGTTCTTTACCAGTATTTGTAAACAATAATAACAACCATAAATAGAACCAGAAACTAATAGCAGATAACTTTCCCTTGCGGTGTAATCACTGTCGGAAAAAAACCAGCAGGGGGTGGTGTTGAGCTCCCGGTCGGGCAGGGCGGTTGCGATGACTCCTGAGCGGCTGCAGGTGGCGCTGTGGCGCAGGGTCAGGTCAGCCTCAGGCAGCTGGTAATGGCGGACAGGTTGGAGAGCAGCCAGGCAGCTCAGAGCGGCAAAAACAGGGCGGCAGGGGCAGGAGCCTTCCCTCTCTCTCTCTTTCCCGGCTAGCTGCTAGGTGGCAAGGACTTCTGCAGTTACAGCAGACACTGCGGCANTGCTGCGAGAAAAATGCAGGCCAGGGAAACGTGCTCTTCCCAGTGGTAGAAGGGTTGAATCAAAGCTCACCCAGCCAGGAGAAGAAAAACAGGGCACAGCTGGATCTCCTCCAGTCGCAGCCAAAAGCAAAGAGCAGCTTCTCTTTCCCCGTGTCCGACGAGAGAGTGAATCCCCTTCCAACAGCCGGCTCGGCTCTTCCCTTACCTGCCCCTGCACAAGCACACCCTTTGTCTCCCACAAAAGAGTTGATAGCCCCCAAATCACCCACCCATTTGTTACTTAGTAACAGTGATGGAAAAAATTCCAAGGCATACCCGAACCTCCGACAAAGACTAACTTTTTGAGACTTCCCCACCAGTATTTTCCTTGGGTAATACTGAGATATCTCCATACATGAGATACAAACTCCCAAACCACTTCCTTTATCAATGGTCCTACCATTCATCTGATTTTCTGTTTGACAGATTTTTCCAACTCTTTCTAGAAACTAGGGCATAATACAGACTAACATCTGACAAGCAAATTATCAGATCAGACTTCTTCCAGGCGTAGGGTCAAATATAGTCCACAGCTTCTGCACAGAAAATGTTCATAATAATTAGAAGAATTTTCCTTGGAAAGTCGATGTTGTTGCTGGAATATAAGCTCAGTATATTCATTTTTTAAAAAGCCACTTTTTATCTGAGCAGGGGATAAAGTACTTCAGAAGCAACAGGGCTGTGTTTATGATAATAGTTTTCAAGTGCACTGTTGAAATCAGTTAATCCAAATGTGGAACACAAGCTCCAGACAATCCCCTCCATTTCCTAGACAATAGGATAGAATCTAGGAAGAGTTATGAGCACAGAATGAACAGTTGATTAAAATAGCAACAGCAACAAACAGTGTAGAAAAATAGTTTGACGTAAGTGCTATTAAAAGAACTTGCAAACTGTCTGCTAAAGTATGTGAAAAAGAATTTGCAAACTGTCAGTGCAGCATTGTTTTGCACTGGGTCACTACATTTACACAACGAATAAGAGATTTTTACCCCTTGTATAATAAACCATTTCTTACTATTTTGGACTAGGCTGGGATAACTTGTGTGGGATTTGTCTCACATAACTTCTTCTGTCTACAGTTGTAGACCGCTGTGTCCAAGTTTCTTTTACAACACTGGAGAAAAATTGACTGATTGGGTACTTTTAGGACATTACCCAATCAATGCAGTTAAGATACGTGATTTGAGATTAAGTCAATCGTGCCACAGAAATTATTTTCTCCAGTGGTTGTGAAGACACAAGTGGAAACCACTCTGGTGCAGAAATATCTGCTAGCAGGTGAATCCCACCTCTCATGCATAGCTCAAAGTAAGATGTGGACATAGAAGGACATCTTCCAAGAGCTACTTTTTCTACTTTCAGAGAGAAATTTTTGTATTGATTCTCCCTTTTTCAAGAAGAAAAATCACCTTCTGAAGCCCCCTGTACAACCCAATTTACCTCGTGTGTCTCTTCTTTAGGTCTTCCTTCACAATGTTCATCACCTTCTAAGCACCTCTTAGCCACTACTTCAGGATATCCATGGAATACACATAAAGTCAGATGAACTACATGCTTTTACAGGATGATCTGAGATGATATGGAATTGCATTTAAATGTTTTCTTTAAATGAGTCATGGCAGAAAACATCTCCATGTTGTGGTTAAACCAGGTTGTGGTGGGCAATAGAAAATCATTGCTGGAGCTAGAAAAAAAATTGGTCTTTAGCCATACTTGGGCTTTATTACATTTAAATAGTACCCCAATATCTGCAACTACCTTATATAAGAAAACGTTTTGAGTTGTAATATTTAGTATAAGAGAATGTACCAGTCAAATTCAAACTAGAGTGAAGTATTTATTTTTATTCTCATTAAATAAAGAGAGTCACAGATTATGATAAATCTTGCGTTGCCCTTCAGAGATACATCATCTAGTGCTTGAGGCCAAGAAATGAGTACTTTCCATAATTAGTAAGGGAAATTAAATAATTGAGCTGTGGTTTATGAGGGCTTTCTCTAGGAAGAGAAACCATCTAAGTCAAGTGGGTTAATGTGATTGATTTTTTTAGCATGCAATTATCGCAATTTCATTTAACATAAATTCTACATATAATTTTTTCATTTCTTCTTAGCATAACAACACAACCTTGGTTTTGTGAATACTTTATACTTGTATTTTCTGCCTGAAAATGTATTTAATTTTGTGGTTAGCATGGTTTCCAATTCAGTGTATTTTATGATACAGCTTTTCTTAACACAGTAGAGAAAAAAACATTTGTCTTCCAATAAATGGAATAAATTGGGATATTTCAATGCAATTTCACATGGTGACAAGACACCACTCTAATTCATATTTTGCCACCATATAGAAGCTTGGCATCTGAATTGTTAATATTCAAAAAATTTTAAAAACTACATTAGTTAAAAGGTATCTTCCTAGTTAAGCAAAAAAATACTCTTGTATGCTGTGAATGTCTAATGCATGTATGTGGTAGTATAAACCCAGCCAGCAACCAAGCCCCATGCAGCCACTCACTCACTCCCACACCAGCAGGATCAGGGAGAAAGTGGAAAAGGTAGCAGAAAAAAACTCATCGGTTGAGATAAAGACAGTTTAATAGGGAAAGCAAAAGCCACACACACAAATAAAGCAAAACAAGGAATTAATGCACGGTTTCCCAAAGGCAGGCAGGTGTTCAGCCATCTCCAGGAGAGCAGGGCCCCACCACCAATAACAGATACTCAGGAAGACAAATACCATCACTTTAAATGTCACCCCCTTCCTCTTTCTTCTCTCTACTTTATAGACTCAGTATGACGTCACATGGCCTGGAATACCCCTCTGATAACTTTGGGTCACCTGTCCCAGCTCTGTCTCCTCCCACCCTCCCAGGCACCCCCAACTTCCTCACCAGCATGGCAGTATGAACAGCAGAAAAGGCCTTGGCTTTGTGTAAGCCCTGCTCAGCAGTAAAAAAAAAAATAAATCTCTCTGTTACTAACTCTGTGTTTAGCACAAATCCAAAACACAGCCTCACAGTAGCCCTATGAAGACACTTAACTCTACCCCAGACAAAACTAGCATACATGGAGATGACTTTAACTTGCAGCAAATCATTTATCTGGCTGTACCTGCAAAAACAATTGGTATTATTAACTTTTGTTGGGTTTGACCAAACATCTACTTAGCCCAGTATTCCTGTTCTGTCAAAGCAGTCATAGAAGTTATCGTGGTTTGAACTCTGGCTAAACACCAAAGCCCACCACGAAAGCTGCTTCCCCCCCGCCTCCCTCTCTCTGCCACTGGACAAAGCAGAGAGGAATTTTTTAATGATGTATTTTAAGGAGATAAGGACCATTCTGAGAGAAAAACATTCTAATTAATTCAAGCAGGAAAACAGGCTCAAACTTAAAAGTGATAAGTGAATTTATTACAGAGTCAAAGGAGTGAGCAAAATAAGCTATTAAAAACACTTTCTCCTCCCCAAAACCCACCCTTCTTCCCCTAAAAAAAAAAAAAAACAAAGCAAGGAGAATGGCGCGGAGGGGTTGGGGGGCAAGTTTCTGGTCAGTTCATTCCCCAGGTGTTTTCCTTCATCTCTAGCTACTTGAGGGAGGGAGGGCCGGTAACCTTTGCAGCACCTGTGGTGATTAATTCCCTTCCCATACCACTCACTGCAAAGCAATGCTCTGGTCACTGCTGGATCACCACCAAGGAGATAAAGTCCTTCCAAAGTCAAGTCCTGTTCAGGGTGAAGCTTTTTCACCGATAAAGACTGTCACCGGCATGCAGAGAGTAAAAGCCTCATATCTTTTGACCCACACAGAACACTGTCTTCTAAGAATCCACCCCTCCTGCTTGGGGATACCTTCCCCACAGCTGGGGTGAACCTCAATATCTCCAATGGGGGAGTGCAGGGGAATGTCGCACCAGTAAAGTCATTGCCACAGATCACAGGCTGCGAAGATGTCTTAGCTTCAGTGTTTGAAGCACCTCCTCTTTCTCCTTCTCAACTGACCTTGATGGTGTCCATATTGCTGTTTCTGTCATGTGTTCTATTCCTCCTTCTCTGTCTAGCTACAACTACCGCACACTTGCATACTATTGGCGATTTCTTCTTAAATATGTTGTCACAGAGGTGTTACCTCCCTCTCTAATTGGCCCAGCTGTGGCTAGCAGCATGTCCATCTTCAGAGCTATCATCTGCTGGACAGCTGTGGAAGCTTCTAGCAGCTTTTCACAGGAGCCATTTTTTTTGACCCCTACCACACCCAAAAAAACAGACCCTCTCAAACTACCACAGAAGTTTACAGAAAAAAAATATGAATATACATATACAGTAAAAGATACATAATATTCATCTAACAGACCTTAGCCTGAACTCGTGACTCTTGTTCAGGCGAATAAAGCCCCCTTGAAATGAGGGGCTTAGCCTCCTGACAGTACTGTTCTGTTTCACTTTTTAATAGAAATAGCATCATGAGCTTTTCAAATGGATATTGATCCTCTAAACCGTCTTACGAAAAGCTGCAGTAGACTTTCCGAAGAGAAGTTAGGATTTACAGAACAGTCAGGGTATAATTTCAGATAAACCTGAAATGTGCAAGTGTCTGTATAATTTGTTTCCTGAGTCTGACAGAGGTGCAATATTTTGTGGTGAATTACTTAATGTCTCTCTCTGAATCAAATTTTTAGGGACCAAAAATATTCTTATGTGCCATATTCAGAGTTTAAAAAAGCAGTCACACAGAACAAAACCAAAACACCGTCACTTAGTTATCAGAGAAAAAATGTCAGATTAAAAACTATATTAGTGTGATCTCTATTGAATTCTGATGAAATACAGTTTCTGCCTTTCTAATGGGAAACTGGGAAACCTTAGATATCATAAAATGATTGTGGCATTTTAATGGTAAAGGTTCCAAAATATTCATAGTGTTTAAAAGTAGCCATGACCTAGGATTTACATGCATTAGACTGTGTCAAATAGCTAGGTCAGTTATTATACACATACCTAATCTCTGAGTACATAAAGTACATAAAGAGCTGCACATAATATTACTGAAACAACAACCTAACTGAAAAAAACACTATCTGGTAGATATTTAGTTAGAATAAAAGCAATATTCCTTCAGTATTCACTACCTCAACAGCTTAACTGATATGTTGTTCAAGAAACGTGAGAGACGGAGAGAGACAAAGAACGAAGGTGGAAAAATGAAAGACAAAAGGAAAAGGGAAAGGAGAAACAAAAAAGGGGAAAGGGGAAAGAGGAA
>VZRZ01003278.1:0-11051 GCA_013398175.1 Climacteris rufus
CCGCAGAACCGCCTCGGCCGGGCGCCGACCGGCGAGCCGCCTCCGGAGGTCGGGCGGGTGACGCAAGGTCTGTAACCGAGAACGGGGAGGAGGCGGCTGGCAAGGCTGAGCGGGCCCGTAGTGGAGCGAAGCCCCAACGGGGCCGCAGTACCGGGAGGTGTCTGGAGCTTGTGCCACACTCAGGGGCAGCTCCACCCAGAGCGCGCACAGACTACAGCACGCCCAGCATAACAGTAACCTGCAACACCGCCCTACGCAGAAAGAAACGACTCCCGGAAAAGGAAAGGTGCTCCCAAGAGAGCAGTGTTCAGAATATGTACACACACAGTCCTCACAGACTGACTGGAAGCAACGCAAAGGGTCTCAAATAAGGTGTAGAAAAGAAAGGAACAATTCTAATGGGTCAAGCTATCCCAGGCTCCCAGGCATGAATCCCCACAACTGTTCTTTCTGATGTGGTGACTGACCCCAATACATACTGCTTGCCAACCGGTTCCTCTTGTTAAGGAACACAATACTTTTTTCGCCAAGATCCTCACTGGGGTAGAAAACAAATACGGGTATGAGTGATAGGACATTCGAGGCTTGCGGAGAGGGGAACTGTAGATAATAGCTTACATCAATTAAAAAATTCTCTGAGGTAAAAAACAAGTGTGCCTACTACAAATTGTTCTGTTGCACTGGTATGTTTACAAAGGTATATACCCAGAAAGGAAATATATATTATAACCAAGTATAAAAATATATTTCTTGTTAAAAATCAGATATTGCACTGTTGTATATTACACATTTTATAGACACATGCGTAACAAATCATGCATACACACACACATATATATGCAAGAGAAATATACAAGAACTCTTGGCCAAAGTTGGTTAGAAGGGAGTGAGAAAAGATAAACTCCTTCAAGGTGGAATACATGGTTACAGTCACTCAATGAAGTTGTGCTAAAAAAAAAAAAAATCAAGAAGAATGATATTCAACATTTTATTGATCTCCTGTTACTCACTCTCTAAACCAAAACTGATCAACAGTGTCAATACCACAGTAATTTACTGTTACTGTGTTACAAAAAAGCTCTGGTTGCCCAGTTCTGCAGAGGCAGCAGACCTGGACTGCCTATGTTGTGTTGGATTATGCGTAACAACTGAGAGAGCTAGGACCCTTCTTGAGTAGGGAACAACAGCATTTCTGGATGCATGTTCAACAGTGCAAGTAGAGCTTGAATATGCAAGGTAAGTGGACCATCTGTTTCTAAGTGCTTTTTGTATCAGATGTAAGAACTATAATAACAGATATATCACTTAGAAAATACTAAATATTAAAAACTTTTTCTCTAAAATAATGAACATTATACAATTTATTGTCAAAAAGAATTGTGTTCCTCATAGAAAGTACATACCTTTATTCCAGGTATGTTGGGGAAAAAAACCCATAAAAATATGGTCTTCCACTGGTGAGTATAATTTGGACTAAAAATTAAAAATATAAAACCATGTGAAACAATGGTACTAATACTATGGGAAAAACCAGAATCATCTTGCAGTCATAAAAATTAGAAACAACAGCCTAATGTTACACATTACTGTTGCTTGTCAGTTTTTCCAGGTGCAGGACAACTGGCTTGATACTTTTTCTTCAGGCCTTTCAAATATATACGCAAACTGTCAGGGTCCAGTCGAGAATTTCTGGCAGTCTGAACCAATCTCATTGCTAACTGGTATACAGCTCTCTGTTTCATCATCTCAGGAGTGCTTTTCTGCCTGTGCTGTTCTTAAAAATATACACACATTTAAATATGAAATAAATTATAAATATTTGTATTATTAAAATACTAGTATTAGCTATTTTCCAGCCTATTTTTGATCTCACAATTCCTGGTTTGCATACAAACATTACATCCAATACTCCTTTACCCTAAGGGCCATTTTGTGTTGTCACCTAACAGTGACCTTCAGTATAATCTTTCATAACTGGTTCCAGAAATACAAATTTTAATATAATCTATTTTCATAAAAACATAGGCAGTGCCTATCCTGTAGCCTTTCAGAAGCTAAAAATATACCTGAGTTTTACAAAAACTGTGAAATACAGCATTGTAATTTTCTACTACGTACCAAAATTTGTGTTGCAATGTGATTTGTGATTTCCTTTGCATCCAAAATTATGGATGATGGTAGGGAGGAAACTTCTGCAGCTTTTAGTCCTAAACATATAAAACACAAATCAAGATTTTTAATTTAATTTTTATCCCTGCCTTCCACACTATGTCTTTCAGAATTAACTTAGCCTGTTTTTCTAATGGGTGAAGATTTAATTTTTATTAAAATAATTTTGGTACATTTTCTCTGTGTCCTTTTTTTTTTTTTTGGTTAGTAAACAGTATGGTTTTGCAAGTTACAAAATAAAATGTCTACTTTGATGTAATGATATCTCTAAAACACATCCTGACATGAAGTTACTGCTGGTAATACTGTCAATGGGTAAAATTAGACATATTAGGGGGTTAAAGGAAAAAAAATGGCACCGTGATATTAACAGCTTTCTGGGTCCAGTTTTTTAATGTGGCAGAAAATAAAGAGGTTGTGCTAATTGTGCTCTCCATTATATCCAGACATCCAGTGGACATGGAAGTAATTTTTCAGCTTCTTTGTTACCAACAGTCAAACTTCCAGACACTCAATAAGAGATGCAAATATTTTCTTTCTGCCCTAACATGATTTTTTAACTTTTTCCTTTGTCTGTGCCCCTGGAAAGTCTGTGGTTCATTGGGTGCTTTAATACTGTAGATTTAAAAATGAAAAAGGGTCATGAAGAGCCCTTGCACTCTTTCTTAGAATGTGACTTTGCTCAAGTAAGGTAAAGCCAAGATAAGAACACTTTATAAAGGTCTCCTGTTCTCTGAGAATACCCTCTAAACAGAATTCTCCTGAGTTAGTGTAGCATCTAAAATTGAACTTGTGCTGCCAAAGTTAAACAGACTTATTCTGAAATTCCAATGAAGAAATGTTTTAAGTCCAGTTAATTGAAACTTGACTGGAATAATTTCTCGTCTTTGGTTATGAATAGCTTGCAAAAGTCATGTGTAGCTCATCTTCCCTTGATTAAATGTTACCTAAATCAAGGAATCAACATTAGAATCTAATATTTGGAAACATACAGATTTCTTTAAATCTTTGTCACTCACTCCTTAATTGACCCTTAATTCATCAATCTGTACAATCTACAGTATAATTTATTCTAAAGTTAAAAGAATAGCAACTCCACTTTTCGGAGAACACTGCTGCTTTTGTGGACCCTGTCAAAATTGTCTTAGCCTGATATACTGTAAAATTCCTCTCCTTTTTAAAAGAAACTTGACTGCTTTTTGCTAATCAAAAAGGGCCAAGCTGCTGTTTAACAGTCATATCATTACTTATGGCAGACACATCTTTAAGTCTCTCTAGACCTTTGATTTGCTTCTGTAAGTGCAGATTAAATGAACTCAAGTACCGTGTGCTCAGAAGGACTCAACTCATTTAAACAGACATAAATCAAGTAGACACTGACATCAGTAAAACGGCTTTTTCACTATGAAATTGCATCTAAGTTCTTCATACTACCTGAAACTACTATCTCACTACCTGGTTACTTAAAACACACAAGTATTTGGAACTAATTCTAGATCTGCATATCTCTGTATCTCTAAGAGAGACACAACTCAGAAGAAACCCATCATCAGAAAAATACTGTTAGGTGGCTAATAAGTGAAATAGTATCTTATGTAAAAGTTACCAACTTTAAGGCACAGTGGAATCCATTACCGTAGTTCTTTTCCTCCGTGTATCCTTTAGAAAGTGTGTAAGTGTAAGCGATTTTCTCTTTATTTCCTGCACTGCTTCTCACATGCTGCACTTCAAAATGGTAGTTTTCCACATTAGGATATAAAGCATCTATATGACACAGTTCCAGGAAATGTGTAGCAAACAGTGTAAATGCCTAAATGAGGAAACAAGAAAGAAAATTTATTTTGGAAGTGATCCTGAAATAAATTACAGTAAATAAGAGTTAAATTATCTCACAGATGTCCAGGTTTTCCCCCAAAACACTGAAAAGCTGTGTTTACATTACTAAAGCAAATTAAAAATCCTTAAATGATGAGTTCTACCATTGGCAAGTATATCTATTCCAATTGGGGATTCTCCAGTTCATTTCTTAACAGAAGGAAAACAGTATCAGAAACAAAAGGAAATACATGATGCTTACAAAATCTGACTAGTGCTGATTTGAATGATTGTCAAATAGTTGCTTAATTCTCTCAAGGAATGCTTTATCAAAAGTAAAAGCGACAGAAAGTATCTGAGCTTTCCAAACCAAACATCCCACAAAGGGCTCTGAATAAACTCTGAAGACAAACAAACACCTGCACACTTATTTGAAAGGGCTAACAGCAACCTGAGGTTGATCACATAACTAGCAATAGAGGTGAAACTTTCAATCCATCTAAAACTACCTTCCACTTTTCTAAACAAGTTCTAACCTCTGTAACCAATGCGTCAGTTGCGTGGAACTACTGCTGTACTTTGAAAGGTAACCACCAGATAAAGATGCTTGCCTTTAACATTCAAGCAAAAAGGTGAACTAAGCAAAACTAAAGAGACTGGGTTATTCTCTTTCTACAGAGACAGAATTACAAGCTTGCAAGCAAGTTGGAAAGATACGGTGACCAGTGTACTGCTTTTAGATGGACTAGGTTTTTTTCACAGTAGCTTGTGTTGCGCTGTTTTTGATGTAAGACCAAGACAGTGGTGAGAACTCACTCATGTTTTAGCCACTGCTGAGCAGCATTTGCAAAGCACCAAGGGCTCCTCACCCTGCCACACCAGTAAGCAGGCTGGGGGTGTTCATGGAGCTGGGAGGGGACATGGCCAGCATGGTTGACCCAAACTGACCCCAGGGAGACTTCACACAATACAACATCGCAATAAAACTGTGAGGAAAGAGGAGAAAGGAGGACCATTCAGTGTTATGGTAACAGTGACATGTAATGAAACCCTGCTTTGTTGGAAATGACTGAACACCTACCTGCCAATAGGAAGTAGTGAATGAATTCCTTACTTTGCTTCTGCATGTGGCTTTGCTTTACCTACTAAACTGTTTATCTCAGCCCACAAGTTCTTGTACTTTTACCCTTCCGATCTCTTGCCCATCTCACTATGCGGGAGCGAAAAAGCAGCTGGGTGGTGTTTAGCCACCAACTGGGGTTAAATCCCAACAACCAGTGAACAGAAGCGTAGCTTATGTCAGCATGTTTCTGCTATCACGGGAATTCTTAGAATTCACCGGTTACGCAAAATACTGTATTTAGGCAAGAAATCTCTACAAAACTCATGTTAAATTATCAGAAATTACCATATTTACTTTCAGGATGACAAAATAATTCTAAGGCTTAAATTTCTTTCAAAACAGAATTACCTTTAAATTCAACAGATTTTCACAGGCAGCATAACAAATGCCAATACCTTCTTCAGCGCTTGTACCTCTGCCAAGTTCATCAATTATGATGAGCGATTTATCATTAGCATTTTGCATGATGTACGTTATCTAGGAAAACATTCAATGTGTTATCATTCCTATAAATGTATTTTTTAATAGAATTTTTTTATGTTATTCAGATGAACATAATGCAGAAATGTTTTAAAAAAATCTCTAAATATACACCAATTTTACATTTTCAAAGCTTTCAAACAGCTGTCAATTCTAATCAAGCAAACACACACTACAGCACTCTTTTTCTTTTCCACTGAACGCATCACTTTCCCTCAAAATTGTATCCGTTTGAGAGAGGAAACTGAGAGGGCCTAGGCCCCTACAAACAATAATTTAAAGTCTAAGCAAAACCAAAAATGCTTAAAGTACTATCCACTGATTTTTACTATCATTGGAATATCTTTTTGTTTAAGAGATGCCTGGTTTTCTATGGTTTATCATCACAGAGATGATGGCTGAATTTTGGACTACTTTTCAAAGTACACTCTTTCAGTACAATTTCAGTACAAGTACAATTGCTAGTAGCTTAACATTAAAAATGGGCTTTGGATCCTGGATAGTTATGTTTCATACCTCTTTCATTTCTTTCATGAATGTTGATGCATTTGTTTCTATATCATCATCCATACCTATTCTGGTAAAAATCTGCTCTGCAATTCGAAAGGAACAATACTCTGCTGGGACATAAGAACCTACAAAGCAAGTAAAATACAAGTTTCTCTTATCATTGTGATAGTTGCTTGAATATATCACTGGGAAAAAACATTAGTTTTACATCTGGTTTTCTGCATACAATAGAGAATGCATCTTATGTGATAAAAATTTCATAAGACTATGTTCTATCATCACTTTATCAGGAAAAGATTGTATATAGATACAATAATTAAAGAAGCTTATCAGTAAAACTTTTGAGAAATCATATGCCTGAAGCTGTTTGTCAGTCTAAGGGGATGCAGAAAAAAGAATAAACCCTAGGATTGTTGTACTGTGGCCACTGATTTGCCAATTCCAAGAAGTCTTAGCTTCCCAAAATCAAGATTGTATTGCCTTTATCAGAGGCCTATTAGTTTTACCAAACAGAAAAGAACAACTTACCAAAAACTTTACAGTCTGCTTTATTCATATTAATCTCATATTTTTGAGAGGAATTCCTCAAGAACTTGCATTTGTTGGGGACTGAACCCACAAACACATGATGGATAAATTTTATTCTCCACTGCTAAGTAGCTTCATTCTATAGAGCTAGGGTCAGCCTATTAAGGTCTTTGACTTGTGCTACCAGACTTACCTTTAAGAAAAAAAGTTACAAGGAATTCCTGAATATAGGAATGAGTCTCAGTTAGACTTTACAAATAGTTGGTTTACTTTTATAATTTTACTAACAAAATCTTGCAGTATTTGTTACTCCTTTTATTTGAAGTAGTTGACTGTCTATTAATTGGACTTGTTTGTAAACATGCTTCTTTACATAGCTGAGGTATGCTCAAGGTCATCTGTTTCTTTTGGATGACTAAGACATGTGTCTGACCAGCACACTTCAAGGACACTTGCTATCAATCTAGCATAAGGTGCCAGACTGGGTGCTTCAAAGAACTAGGGCATACAACTGTGCTTCTCTGAAGAAAGACTTGGGAGGCTTCCAGATACACAAACTGGGCACTGTAAGTTTCCAACAGCAGATGCAAAACCTTGCAGTTGCCTCTGTCAGCAACACAAAAGCTGTCAGAAGCAAATGAACTGCAAATCACGTGTTAATATTTTATTTAGACATAATGTTATTCTGGAAGCCAAATCATTTGACTTTATAAATATTTTTAACCAGAAAAAAATAAATGTGCTGCAGAAGATAACTAATATTGTACACTCTTACTCACCAATCTGTGCCATAATTTGACAGAGAGCAATCTGTTTTAAGTATGTTGATTTTCCACTCATATTTGGTCCTGTAATAATGACAAAATTGTTGCCCTCTGTCAGGTATGTGTTGTTAGACACAGGTTTTTCCATAGCTATCTTTTCAAGAATGGGATGCCATCCCTGCTTGATTGCTAAAGTATCGGTAAATTCTGGACGAACTAAATGAGAAAAAAGATGTAAAACACTGAGGAGTCAGTATGGAAACCTTTACATTATTAAACCAGTATGTTTTGAAATAAAGTTAATTCTTGCAGAGCAGAAGTGAAACTCTGTGGTTTTGATGTCCCAATGTTTACTTTCCTGTAGCAAACAAGACCAACATGCAGCTCTCAGGAAGAATTACCAGCCACTTTCAGGTATAGATTCTGATTGCCATGTAAGCCTTCATGATTTATGACTACAAAAGAAACCCATAACTAAAACTTTATTTCTAAATTAACATTCTGTTTTTGTGTTCTCTAGTAAATACAACTGGACTCCAGTAATAAAAATACAAAGAGCTAAAGTATTTTAAATAATTTTTTTTAATACTGCTACAAGCATATAAAGTACAAGTGTAATGGACTTTTCTTGCTTCTACATATGTACCTTGTATCTGCATGGTAAACAAGGAAGTAGCATTCCTTCTATTTTTGTTATATGTTACCATATTGATTATTTGGGAATATACGACACCTACAAAGATCCTTTTGATGTTGGAACTATCTGTATGGATATGTCAGAATACAGTTCTTTTCTTAACTGATTACACATGGTTCCTCTTTATCTACAATACTACAGGGTAACAAAGAAGTGATATTGAGGTTGGTGGGTTAAATGAAGCAACCTTCAAGAAAGATGTGCCAAAACAGGTTTTCAAGTTTCAACACTGGAGAACTCTAATAACCTAGTGTAGGTTTTAGTCACATACTCAGAAAGTCCTGGCAGTCAGGTGAAGCCTCAGGTGACTGGAAAAAGGGAAACATTGTATTTATCTTTAAAACAGGTAGGAGGAGCCTGGTAACTATCAACCCATCAGCCTCCCCTCTGTGCCTGAGAAGATCATGGAACAGATCCTCCTAAAAGCTATGCTAAGTAAGGCACATGGAGAACAGAGCTGTGGGCTGACAAAACTAGCATGTTTCACCAAGGCTGCCTGACCAACCCAGTGGCCTTTTGTGATGGAGTCACTATGTAAGTGGGCAAGGGAAGGGCTGCAGATGTCACTATCTGAACTTCCATAAGGCCTTTAATGCCCTTGATGGGTAGGCTGTTCAGTGGGTAAGGACTTGGTCAGACGGTTGCATCCAGAGAGTTGTAGTCAATGGCTCAGAGTCCTGATGGACTGATGTTGCAAGTGGCGTCTCTCAGGGGGCCATACTGGGGTCATTGTAATCCAGTGTCTTTGTCCATTACACAGATAGTGGGATCGAATGCACCCTCAGCCCATTTGCCTATGATGTCAAGCTGAGTGGTGCAGTTAAGACCCCTGAAGGATGGGGCCATCCAGAGGGACCTAGGAAGCTCAAGAAGTGGGCCCAAGGGAACCTCATGAGGTTTAATGAGGGTATCAGAGGTTTAATGAGGTACAGATCAGGTCATGAGCCATGACTGAACTACCAGCACAGTAACTACTGTGAAGTAAATGGATCCTGCCTATAGACTGGAAATTGCATAGCAGCATTAGTAATTATAAGCTAATATGTCTCCTGAGATGGCTTCCAGACCTGATTTAGCATTTGTAACATCTTGTACTGTAGATATGTATCTCAAGCCAGCATTAATGGAAGACAATGTGCTCACTTATATATTACAGAATTGGGTTAGGGAAGCAGGATGAACAGTATGTAGGTGAGCGTTTAATCCTGGACTCCTTAGAAGACTACTTCCAAAAATGTCTAAAAGTATTACAGAAACTGAAGAAGAGAAACAAAATTAAACATATATTTTGTTTTATGGTATATACGTAACATTGATCGGCTCATATTATCTTGCTGCCTTTAGAAAAGAAAGAAGCGCAAACTTGGAATGGCCACACACTTCATGCTTTTGAACAGAACATGCATAAACGGGCAATCTTGAGAAGTCTGACTGGGAATGCTTATGGCAGGTAACTGGAAGAATTTAATTTCAATAAATGAAAGCAGAAAGAACATCATCAGAAAATTGGCAAAAGCAGACCAGAGACACTCACCTAAAGACTTCTGAGACCCAGAAAAAGAAATGGAATGACACAAAAAAGCCTGAACAGAAGGGTCTTTATCTGGCCCATAACAGAATCAAAGAAGAAACTTACCATAATCGGAAAGAGTGCAGGCATGGGCAAATGAAAGCAGCATATCCAGCATAGACACAATGTCGGACAACTTGTATAAGCAATGAATGTGTTCGTAGATCTCATTCAGTAGTTTACACACTATTCTAAAATAAGACATTGATTTAGCTGTTGCACGGCACATCCTGTCACTTTATAAAACTTACAGAAATAAAGGAGCTATAATGGTCGTACTGCATACGTTGGGATAAAAGGTCACTCATAAAATGCAATCATGTCTGCCAGATGTGAGCAAATGTATAAATTTCTTGGAAGTAAATTAAGATTTTTATACCATCATCTCAGCTCACATTCTGCTAATCAGACACAAGACACATACCTCAAATACCAACAGCTCATATGAAAGCTTCACAAAGAATGAATCAAAAACATAGCTATGTTTTATTAACATGTGAAATATGACTCTAATTCCTTTAGACCTTCATGTTAATAAAAACCCTACATGGTTGCTAGAAGGAGTTTCCATTTAATTGACAGGCAACATTACACTTAGTAAGTTCTGAACCGGAGAGCAGAGCAGCATGATACACAGCAATGTGTGTCAAAAAAACACAGATACAGAAATACACAGTTCTACTCTAAAAACAAGAAACTGATTAAAAGTAACAATTTTGCATTACTAACACAAAACTGACACGTTCATTGTGCCATTTTGTGTAGGTAATTCACCCATAAAAATGCAATATGATGACCACTCATTAATAAATGCAAATACCCTTGCAATCATGTTTAATACAATACAGACTTTTTTTTTTTCTTTTTTTGTCCAGGAGGTGCACTTGAACAGTGTCACCTTTGACTATTTCTGTAAGTAGCCGTTATTACCGCGATGCCCCGTTATTACGGCTTATCCCGGTAATCAGTCGAAGACGCAGAAATAATGAGAGCTGGACTTCGGGCTGTGTTCAGAGCAAGGGTGGAAAGGGGGAAAACCCCTTTCGTTTAATTCTTATATACACTTTTAGAAATCACAGATCATTGGAGAAAATTAACACTTAATTAACTTAACAGAAAGATAGCTTTAAAACCCCCTGTAATTAGCTGTTAATTGAAGAAAATAAATGTAGTTAGCAAATATTAAATAGTTTTAAGAGGTCTTACAAGTAGGTCATGTGATATATTTCTCTCAGCGACTCCTGACATCTTTCATTCATTTTTATTAAATCTGCTGAAGTGAAGCTGTATGTGTTTTTCATTTTTGTGATCTATGAGAAATTGAAACCAACAATAAGAAGCTGCCTTACTATAAGAAGGAAAAACAGTTTCTAAAAACCAAACTGAGAACACTAT